>PVHP010012068.1:0-43745 GCA_004024765.1 Zapus hudsonius
AAAAAAAAACAATAAAGAAATAATTTAAAAAGACAGAGTTCAGGGCTGGAGACATGGCTCAGCGGTTAAGGCACTTGCCTCCAGTGCCTAAGGCCCCGGGTTCAATTCTTCAGGACCCACATAAGCCAGACCCACAAGGTGGTGGCCCTGGTGCGCTCTCTCACTCTCTCTCTCTCTCTCTCTCTCTCTCTCTCTCTCTCTCTCTCTCTGTATCTCTCTCTCTCTGCTTGAAAATGAATAAATAAAATATTTTTTAAAAAGACAGAGTTCAGGGAGCGAGGCCGCGGTCATGGCCGCCCAGGGGGGCCTGGTGGCCGGCCGAGGCCGGCGGTTCAAGTGGGCCATCGAGCTGAGCGGGCCGGGCGGAGGCGGCAGGGCCCGCAGTTACCGCGGCAGCGCGCAGGGAGACTCGCTGTATCCCGTCGGGTACCTGGACAAACAGGTGCCCGACACCAGCGTGCAGGAGACCGACCGGATCCTGGTGGAGAAGCGCTGCTGGGATATTGCCTTGGGTCCCCTCAAACAGATTCCCATGAACCTCTTCATCATGTACATGGCAGGCAATACCATTTCCATCTTCCCTACTATGATGGTGTGTATGATGGCCTGGAGACCCATTCAGGCACTTATGGCCATTTCAGCCACTTTCAAGATGCTAGAAAGTTCAAGCCAGAAGTTTCTTCAGGGTTTGGTCTATCTCATTGGGAACCTGATGGGGTTGGCACTGGCTGTTTACAAGTGCCAGTCCATGGGACTGTTGCCTACACATGCATCAGATTGGCTAGCCTTCATTGAGCCTCCTGAGAGAATGGAGTTCAGTGGTGGAGGATTACTTTTGTAAACCCAAGAAAGAAGCACCTGGTGCCCAAGTATATGGGCTTCATTTATATCCTCTTTAACTTACCCAGTGTCTCCTAAGTATATTCACTTTTAACATAATCACTCCTATTGAAAAGAACCAAGAAGCTCCCTTTTCTTCATGAAGAGACAGATCCTAGAAGGACAATGTGCATATTACTACGAAGAAACTCTGCCAGAACCCCTGACTGAAAATAATGTAGAAAACTTTATTTATGCTTCCAGTACAGAGCAAAACAACAAATAAAACCAGAACTCTATGTAAACAAAAGAATGGTAGCTGCTAAACCAAGAATCATAGCAGCATCGCTCAATAAATTAAATGGCTGAGAAAAAAAAAAAAAAAGACAGAGTTCAGGAGCTAGAGAATTGGCTTAGAAGGAAAGACCGCTTGTGCACAAGCAGGAAGGTCGGAGAGGGCCTGAATTTAGTTCCCAGTGCAATGCCCAAGTCAGAGCCAAGCATGGCCACACATTCCTGTAGCTCACTGCAGCTCACTGGCCACCTTATCTGACTGAGAAGCAGAGAGAGGCGCTAGCCATGGAAACAAAGCAGAAGAGCATTACAGGGGACAGCCAGCCAGTATTCTCCTCTGGCCTGGGACACGTGCACATCTGCACTCACACACATTGCATATTCTGTGCATATACACACCACATAGACTCTACACACAAATGCCCTGCCCCCAAAGGACAGAATTCTTAGTAAACACTAATTTTAGCCGCAAAATGTGCCAGAGCAACACAGTTTATACTATCTTAAAATTTTTCTATTTTTATTTTGTAGCCAGAACCAAGAACATATATCAAATGTAATAGAGCAGGGGGTAGTGTGTAATAATAAACATAATCTTAAAGAATACCAGAATTCCTGAGACCATAAATTAACTGTGATTAAAACAAAGTTTTAGCTGGATGTAGTGGTACACACCTTTATTCCCAGAAGTCGGGAGGCTAAGTAAGGTAGGAGGATTGCTTTGAGTTGGGGGCCAGCCTGAGTTCTAGGTCAGCCTGGGTTAGAGCAAGACCCTGCTTCAAAAAAATAAAAATGGGCCGGGCGTGGTGGCACACGCCTTTAATCCCAGCACTCGGGAGGCAGAGGTAGGAGGATCGCCGTGAGTTCGAGGCCACCCTGAAACTACAGAGTGAATTCCAGGTCAGCCTAGGCTAGAGCGAGACCCTACCTCGAAAAACCAAAAAAAAAAAAAAAATATATATATATATATATATAATAATAATAAAAATGGTTTTAAATAGTTTCTGCAATACTAGCTTTCTTCTGTGTCATAGCTACAAACTATAGTGAGCACCTCAGCCTGGTAGCCTCTCAGGTAAACAGAGAGGACTGAGAAGAAAAAACTTACCTACACTCTGACATTATAATCCTGTTGTCATAGTTATATGCCAAGAACTAAGCCTCCTCCATATGTGCGTCTACATGTGTGTACCACTTTGGTTGCTGAGGGAACAAAATCATGCAGGCTTGGAGCAGTGTGGTAAAAGCGTTGACATATTCACCTATGTCAACAGGTTCATTGAGCTGCATTATTAAATCACAAGGGCTGAGGGAATTCAGAGGAAGCATCTTCCCTTCAGCCATAGAGACACACATAAGCCCTTGTCTAAAAGAAAACCTTTTTTCTGCCCATCTCAAGCACTTTCATCTGGTTACTTTATTTCCAGATGATCTTTTCTGTAATATTTTGAATTTAGGGTCAGATTTAGAAGTGCAGATTAAATTTTGAGGAGAAAGTACAAATAAGTTATTGAAGTGAAAGAAGATTTCCTTCCCAGTGGCTGGAGACATAAAATTTTCCAAGGAAAGGTAATGAAACTCCTGAGTATGACAGATGAAACGTTTGTCTAGTTGCAGTTCTTTCTAAACTGTGTTAATTTTTCTCTCATATAAAAGACAATGAATAGTTTTGGTTGGTTATTCATATTTTAAGTTTAATGGTTTTAGCCCTTAAAGGAAAATGTGAATCTTTACTTTCAAAAACAAATTTAAGGAAGTATCAACTTAAAGTTTTTATATGCTTTTTAAAATGACTTGAACTTTAGTGATTTAAAAACTCGTTCATGGTCCTTTCTCATCCAGAACTCTTCTACAGATGTCACTTGTCTTTCCTACCCAGACGCTTGTGAGCCAGCACTTGGGTGCGGGAAATGGTGCTCTGGCTTCACACTCTCCACTTGCCAGCAGCTACCTAGCTCTCTCCCTTCACGGAACACTGGTGGAAACGAGAGTTGCTTGAGCTTTGATCTTTATGTTGTTTCCTTTTAGGAGCTACAGCTCTCCAGTGGATTGCGGATATAGCTATAGTAGTGTTTTAATAATGATAATAGTGTAGGGTGGTATTAGAGAAAAATTAGTGATACAAGAACTGAATGTAAGAGTCTACAAGGAGTGGTTTTTTTTCTTTTGAAAGTTTTCTTTTTTTTTTTTTTTTTTTTTTTTTTTGGTTTTTCAAGGTAGGGTCTCACTCTAGCCCAGGCTGACCTGGAATTCACTCTGTAGTCTCAGGGTCGCCTTGAACTCATGGTGATCCTCCTACCTCTGCCTCCCGAGTGCTGGGATTAAAGGCGTGCACCACCACGCCCGGCCACAGGAGTGGTTTTTTTTTAAAAAACATTTTATTTATTCATTTTCAAGGGGAGGGAGGGAGGGAGAGAGAGAGAGAGAGAATACACCAGGGCCACCACCTTGTGGGTCTGGCTTATGTGGGTCCTGGGGAAATTGAACCCAGAGCCTTAGGCACCAGAGGCAAGTGCCTTATCCTCTGAGCCATCTCTCCAGCCCAAGGAGTGGTTTTTATTTAATTCGGAAAGAAAACTGAGTATTTTTCCTCATGGAGACAGGCAGTTCTGTGACTGCCGTGCCCACTGCTATCTTGACATCATACCAAATAAGCTTATCTTTCTTTAATAACAAAATTGTATCTTAAAACTCAAGGAAAGTTTATGGGGTGTGTGTGTGTGTGTGTGTGTGTGTGTGTGTGTGTGTGTGTTAAATCTTTGGCATCTAAAGTGATTATTCCTAGAGTTATTGATCAATTTATTGGTAAATATGTAATGCTCTGGCCTTCCATGATAAGCTGCTTCAGCAGTAACACTCCTCTCTGCCTTCTCCCTCTAGGATGTTGAAAGATGACTTAAAGCTAAGCAGCAGTGAAGACAGTGATGGGGAACAGGTGTGTCTGCTCTACAGTGTTTATATTCACTGTGTCTTTAACAATGCTTTTATTTATTTGTTTATTTATCTCTTTATTGTGAGAGAGAGAGAAGATGAGCACTCCAGGGCCTTATGCCACTGCAACAGTTGTGCATCTGGCTTCATGTAGGTGCTGGGGAAATTGAAGCTGGGCCAACGGGCTTTGCAGAGCAAGCACCTTTAAGTGCTGAGCCATCTCCAGGGCCCTGTTTTCATTGTTAAAAATTAAAAAGAAAAAAGAAAAAAATTATAACAGAATAATACTTTTATGATTCAGTTATGTAAGCTTTCTGACACTAAGCTATTGTAGTTTCTTTACTGTCTTTAAATTTCCATGTATTTTTGAAAAGTTGACATTTTCTTAACATTTGTTAAGAATCATAACATACTTATCAAACAGATTACTGAGAGAAGGAATATTAACAAGGTTTTAACCTTCCTATCTTAGAGATCAGTTATTTATTTGATTTTTGGGCTGGGCTCAAACCCAGAGCCTTACACATGCCAGGCAAGTGCCACTGAGCTGTACCTCCAGGCTAAGGTTTATTATTTTTCTTTGTGTTTTTGTTGGTTTGATTGTAGTTATTGTTTTTGTTTCAAGATAGGGTCTCACAACATGGTCCATTTCAGAAGGCCAGTCCAGCCTGGCCTTGAACTCCTGGTTCCTTTGCCTTCGCCTTCTGTTTGCTTCAGTTTGCTCTTGTTAATCCCATATGTTAGACAAGCCTGGTGTTTTTTGTTTTTTGTTTTTTTAAACTAAGAGTTCAGACATTAATATTCAGCAAGTGGAGTACTATTGGTTCACTCACAGATTTCTTTCTTATGCTTTAATAATTTTAGGATTGTGATAAGACAATGCCAAGGAGTACGCCAGGAAGGTAGGAGTCGGTTTATTTTTTGTTGTATTTAGATGGGTGAGATTAGCCTGATAACATTGGAGTGATAAACAGCCTTATAGACATTGTCAGCTGTGATAATGATGAAACATTTCTATAAATTAACTAAAAATTATTTAGTTATGCACTTAAAGTAGGTGAGCTTTCTGATTTGTAAATTATTCCTTAAAATATTTTTTAAAGATGAGTGTTAGTAGCTAAGCGGCACATGAAATGTAGAGAAGTGCTTATTTTTAATGAAGCTCACACAGTATAATAGCTCGAGTACATATTGCAAATAAATTTGAATGTCAGATTTGGCTGGTTTTCTTTTACCATTGCCAACTTATAGTTACTTAATGTCTTATTTCCTTTAGTAACTCTGAACCTTCACATCACCATAGTGAAGGAGCAGATAACTCCAGGGAGGATTCGAGCAGCCACAGTGGATCAGAAAGCAGCTCTGGATCTGACTCCGAGAGTGAAAGCAGTTCCAGTGACAGTGAGGCCAATGAGCCATCCCAGAGCGCATCTCCTGAGGTGAGGGCAGAGGGCTGCCTTCCATGGGCAAAGGAAAGATGGCTACATATTCTGCGTATTCTTAGAGAAAAACTCAAGCTTTGGTTTCCTTGTTATTTGAACAAACTTTTTTTTCTGGATTAGGAGTTGTTTGAATTCATATTGCAGGTCACTAAAATATTAGATTTCTTTAGTTTGCTCTTTATTTTTATGTCTCGGCATGGGAATTCATGTTATGCAGATTCTATGAATAAAATGAGGTTTTTAGATAGTATAATTTTATGTTGGGTTGATAAAGTACATTTGAAAAATCTTTCTTGGAGCCAGGTGTGGTGGTACAAGCCTTTAATTCCAGCTCTTGGTAGGAGGATAGCTATGAGTTCAAAGCCAGCCTGGGCTGCAGAGTGAGTTCCAGGTCACCTTGAGTGAGGGTAAAACCCTGCTTCAAAAGTTAAAAAAAAAAAAAAAAGGTTTCTCTTTGTATCTATATAATTTGCTTATTCTATAGTTAAATACAATATATGAACATTTGTATTACTCCTGTTAAGTTGGACTCCTAACCGGAATATTTGCTATGTAAAGGCCATTTGTAATAAGCTGTGCATAATGGCAGGCACCCACCTGAAATCCTAGTACTCAGGAGACTGAAACAGGAGCCTTTGCAAATTTGGTGTTAGAGTCCTTGTCTCAAGAAACAGAAAAGTAAAATAAAGACAGTGTGTAAATAGTACTTCACTCTTTCATTGTTAACCTTAGGGATTAGAGGTTTTCTCTTGACTTTTTAAATGAGAAAAAAAAGCTTCAATATTGAAAAGCATATACATATTTCTCTGTTTCTCAGCCGGAACCACCACCAACCAACAAATGGCAGCTCGATAATTGGCTGAACAAAGTAAACCCACACAAAGTGTCTCCAGCTTCTTCTGTGGACAGTAACATCCCATTATCACAGGCCTACAAAAAAGAAGGCCGAGAGCAGGGAGGTGGCAGTAGCTATGCTGATCCCAGCGGGCCAAAAGAAACAAGCTCTGCTACTCCAGGACGAGACTCCAAAACTGTCCAAAAGGGATCAGAAAGTGGGCGTGGTAGGCAGAAGTCTCCTGCACAGAGTGACAGTACAACACAGAGGAGAACTGTAGGCAAAAAACAACCCAAAAAAGCTGAGAAGTCAGCTGCTGAAGAACCTCGGGGAGGCCTGAAGATAGAAAGTGAGACTCCTGTCGACATGGCCGCCAGCGTGCCTTCCAGCAGACACAAAGCAGCCACCAAGGGCTCACGGAAACCCAGTATCAAAAAGGAGCCCAAGTCTTCTCCTCGACCCACAGCAGAAAAAAAGAAGTACAAGTCAACGAGTAAATCTTCCCAGAAATCACGAGAAATCATAGAAACAGATACCTCGTCCTCAGATTCAGATGAAAGTGAGAGCCTTCCTCCTTCCTCACAAACTCCTAAGTATCCCGACAGCAATAGGACTCCTGTTAAACCCTCCTCAGTGGAGGAAGAAGATAGCTTTTTCCGCCAACGAATGTTCTCTCCCATGGAAGAGAAGGAACTCCTTTCACCTCTTAGTGAACCCGATGACAGGTATCCACTTATTGTGAAGATTGACCTGAATCTCTTGACTAGAATACCAGGAAAGCCTTACAAAGAAACAGAGCCACCCAAAGGGGAAAAGAAAAATGTGCCAGAAAAACACACGAGAGAGGCTCAGAAGCAACCCTCAGAAAAAGTTTCCAATAAAGGCAAGAGGAAACATAAGGTTTGTAAGGATTTTGTTGCTCATTTTTAGATATCAGTATCTGAAATGCAGTGAATCCTGGGTGTAATGAACTAGAGGTCAGAGCTGTCAGGGAAAGGAATGGTCTAGCCCAAGACCCAGTTGGAGAATACATCTGGAAGAGTCTTTTGAAGGACCTCTGGGCTTCTGTTGCCTTCAGTAAAGCAAGATGCTTTTTAGCAGAGGTAGAGTCTTTGTGTAGTGTCTGGTAGCCAGGTTAAAGATGAGATTAGAGGCCAGGTGTGGTGGCGCACACCTTTAATCCCAGCACTCTGGAGGCAGAGGTAGGAGAATCACCCTGAGTTTGAGGCCACCCTGAGGCTACATAGTGAATTCCAGGTCAGCCTGGGCTAGGGGGAGACCCTACCTCAAAAAACAAAACGAAAAAATTTCTATAATTTCTTCGAACACATTTGTCATACTTGTGGTTTTGGTGTACAACACAGTGTCAGAGGCAATTCCTAGAGGCCAGGCAGGTAATATCGAGAGGAGATTCAGTCAAGTGTTATAAAGGATCTAGATAATTTGTGTGTCATCATTTGTATAGGGAACAGACTTTTCTAATATTTATTTATTTGTAAGCAGAGAGATACAGAGAGAGAGAGAAAGAATATGGGCCCCTAACCACGAACTCCTGATGCATGCGCCACTTTGTGCATCTGGCTTACATGCTTACACCTTAACCAATGAGCCATCTCTCCAGTCCCAAAGATGTTTTTCAAAAATCATTAAGCTTGACTATAATTGAAAAGCCAGTCTAAGCTGGGCATGGTGGTGCACGCCTTTAATCCCAGCACTCGGGGGGCAGAGATAGGAGGATCACCGTGAGTTCAAGGCCACCCTGAGACTACAGAGTGAATTCCAGGTCAGCCTGGGATAGAGTGAGACCCTACCTCGAAAAACAAACAAACAAAAAAAAGCCAGCCTATGGGCAGGGGAGATGACTAAGTGGATAAAGTAGTTGCTTTATTTTATTTTATTTTTTATTTTTTGGTTTTTCGAGGTAGGGTCTCGCTCTAGTTCAGGCTGACCTGGAATTTACTATGTAGTCTCAGGGTGGCCTTGAACTCACGGCGATCCTCCTACCTTTGCCTCCTGAGTGCTGGGATTAAAGGCGTGCGCCACCAGCCTGGCTAAGTAGTTGCTTTATAAGCATGAGGCTTGAGTTCAATCCTCAATACCCACACAAAGGCCATCTGTGACAGCATCTACCTGTATTCCAGTGCTCAGGAGAAAGAGACAACGGGATTCTGGAGCTCACTGGCTAGCTAGTCTAGCCTAATTGGTGAGTTCCAGGCTACCGAGAGACCCTGTTTCAAAAAGAAGTGGATGGGATTCCTGAGTAATACCCCACTTGTTCTCTGGCTTCTACCCCATGTGCACACATAGGAATGTGCAGTTTGTCACAAGGTCATGAAGATATGGAACGTTCAGAACTTTACACAGTGCTATTGGATTGTAAAATGGTGTGGCTGCTTCATGGCACAACTTGGCAGTTCCTCAGAAAGTTGACCGACCGAGCGGTGGTCCTCCAGGGGTGTGCCTAAGGGAAGTGAAAGATGCGACTGCTCATGACTGTACTGCATTGGTCATAGTAGTCAGAAAGTAGAGACAACTCGAGTGGTTATCCACTGTGGAGTGAGTAAATCAAATGGGCTCTATCTAATAGTGGCATACTATTCAGCCCTAAAGGAAAGTTAAGGATTGATACCACAATATGAATGAACCTTCAAAAGATTCAGCTGGGCTGGGGATGTAGCTCAGTTTATGCGAAAACCTGCGTTTGATTCCCAGCACTGCATAAACCAAGCATAGTGGCGCATGCCTATAATCCCAGCTTTTGGGAGGTGGAAGCAGAAGAATCAGGTTCAGGATCATCCTCTTTTCTTTGTGTGTTCGAGGCTAGGCTGGGATACATAAAATTCTGTCTTTATTTAAAAGAACCTATTCTCTCTCTCTCTCTCTCTCTCTCTCTGCTTGCAAATAAATAAAGAAAATTTTAAAGGGGGGGGGGCTGGGCGTGGTGGCTCATGCCTTTAATCTGAGCACTTGGGAGGCAGAGGTAGGAGGATCACCATGAGCTCAAGGTCACCCTGAGATTACCCGGTGAATTCTAGGTCAGCCTATAAATAAATAAGGTCACCCTGAGATTACATGGTGAATTCTAGGTCAGCCAACCAATAAATAAACGGGGGGGGGGGGGGAACTGGAGAGATGGCTCAGTGGTTGAGGCATGCTTATCTGCAAAACCTAAGGACCCAAGTTTGATTCCTCAGTAGTAAATCCAGATGCAAGGAAAGAGTGCATGCATCTGGAGTTTGTGGTGACTAGAGGCCCTGGCAAGCCCCTTCTCTCTCTTTCTCTCACCTTCTCTGCTTGTGAGTAAATAAGTAAATAAATAAATAAATATTTAAAAGAGAGATCATGCTAAGACATTAAAGGCCACATTTATATGTGATTACTAGAATAAGCAAATCCATAAAGATGAAATGTATGGATTAATGGTTATCAGGGCTTTTGGCGGATGAGGAAATATGGAATGACTGCTGACCAGGGACACTGGAATTTTTCTAAATTTGATTGTGGTAATGGCTGTACAATTCTGAATATACTAAATATAGAATTATGTGCTTTTTTTTTTTTGAGGTAGGGTCTCAGTCTAGCCCAGGCTGACCTAGAATTCACTATGTAGTCTCAGGGTGGCCCTGAACTCATAACGATCCTCCTACCTCTACCTCCCGAATGCTGGGATTAAAGGTATGTGCCACCACTCCGGGCCTTAGAATTATGTACTTTTAAAGAGTAGATTTTATGGTGTGTGAAGTATATCTTGAGTATAATTTTGTACATACTTCCTCAAAATCATTACATAAAGAAAATACCATCTAAGAATATAGGGAAAATCTGCTTCAGTGTTTTAAGCTTTGTGACCTTCTAAAGTTTAAGATCTGCTGTTTTCTGTTTTTCATTCAGAATGAAGATGATAACCGAGCCAGTGAGAGCAAAAAACCCAAAACAGAGGATAAGAACTCATCAGGCCACAAGCCATCCAGCAACAGAGAGTATGTCCCCAAAACATGTTTCAGGCATTTTGTAGCATGCTTTCAGAGCTTTCTCTTCAGGGGCTGTTGCATATGCAGGCACAGAAACTAACGAGAAGGAGCTTCTGCTTTCAGCTAGTTGGAAAACATTTAAAATGAAGTTACTCTTTTCTCTCTTTAATGAGGTAGGAATATGGGTAAGAATAACAGTAAAGCTTTGTTACTGTCTCAGTAGATGGCAAGCTCATCTGTAATTTAAAAGACTAGTTGCTAATTTATAATTATTATTCTTTTTACAGTTGAGCTATTTATTCATTCAACCAGTATTTATTAATCACTTACTGTATAGCAGGTTGTTTTAGGTCCCAGGTGTTCAACTGTGGGGGAAAATTACAGATAATGGAAATAAGCAAATAGGCAAGATGAATGCTTCATGGAATTTACAGTCTCATGTTTTTCACTATATAGCTTAGTAATCATGATGGCCAAATTTTAAAATGGGGTCAAAACAGAAAAATATCCTTCACTGTGGAGGAATGTGGGCATTTGTTTTGTCTGGCAGGTCTTCTAAGCAGAGTGGTGCAAAAGAAAAGGACTTGCTGCCTTCACCTGCTGGGCCTGCTCCTTCCAAAGATTCCAAGACAGAGCACAGCTCCCGGAAGAGGACCGTCAGCCAGTCTTCCTCCCTGAAGTCGAGCAGTGCTGGCAGCAAGGAGAGCAGTGGTGGTACTGGCAGAAGTGGCGGCTCCTCAGCCAAGCAGAAGAAGAGCGAGGGCAAGCTCTCCGGGAGCTCCAGAGACACCAAGGTAGGAGGTCATGGTGTGAGCCCTCAGCAGTCACTCTCTGGCCTTTTTCTTCCTCAGGGTGGAACTCTGATGCGTTCATTACATACGTAGCCTGTGCATTGTGTTCTCAGTCTGTCATGAACCCAGAAAGTCAGCTGCTGCACACTTATTAATCACTGCCAAAGCCCATCATTGGAAAAGTTGGGTGTTTGTTTTGTTTGCTTGTGTGCAGTGTGGGGGTGGGTGAGTGTGGTGTATGCATGTGTATGTGCCCTTGCAGCACCCCATGTGCTCACCTGAGGGTGGGGGGCACCTGTGGTGGTCTGAACAGAACATGGGCTCTCCACTCCATTCCTCTTCTACCTGCTCTTATTTTGAGCTGGAGTCTCTTACTGATTCCAAAGCTTGCTCATGAGCCTGGACAATCCTTTGTTCTCTAGTCCCCTTTCCGGAACTAGAGTTACAGGCGCGTGTGGCCACACCCACCTACTTATGTGGGATCTGCAGAGTCAAATTTGGGTGTTTCCAGGCTCCTTCAGGCCTTCATGCTTGTGCAGGAAGTGCATTTAGCAACTGAGCCACCTCTATAGCCTGGTTGTGTTTGTTTTTAAAATAAGCACCGTGAGGTTTTATTTTATCTTTGTTTGTTTGTTTGTTTATTGGTTTTTCAAGGTAAGGTTTCACTCTATCCCAGGCTGACCCAGAATTCACTATGTAGTCTCAGGGTGGCCTCAAACTCATGGCGATCCTCCTACCTCTTCCTCCCAAGTGCTGTTGAGGCCCCCCCTTTTTTTTTGTCAATATGCTCATGCATGTGCATCTGTGTTTGTTGGCTAGAGGAAAAAATCTCAGGTGTCATCCTTAGGAACACCATCACCTTTTTTTTTTTTTTTTTTTTGAGATGGTGATTGTCATTAGCCTGGGGCTCACCAGTTAGGCTTATACACTGACTGGCCAGAAAGTGTGGATCCTCCTGTCTCCACCTCCCTAGCACTGTAATGACAGGTGCGTACATCACACCCAACTTTTTTATGTGGGTGCTGGAGACCAAACTCAGGTTCTCATGCTTGGGAGGCACTTTACTAGCAGAACTGTTTCCCTAACCTCTAAGATTGGCTTTTTGCCTTTATTTGCAATAAGTCTTTCTAGCAACAATTTGGCCTGAATATAGAAAAATATATTTAGGGGGCTCGGGAGATGGCTCAGCAGTTAAAGGTGCTTTCTTAGTCGGGCGTGGTGGCGCATGCCTTTAATCCCAGCACTCAGGAGACAGAGCTAGGAGATCACCATGAGTTCAAGGCCACCCTGAGACTACTACATAGTGAATTCCAGGTCAGCCTGGGCTAGAGTGAGACCCTACCTCAAAAAAACAAAAAATAAAAAGGTGCTTTCTTGCAAAGCCTACTGACTCAGTGTTGTATAGTCAACTTCTTGTTGGTAGAAAGAACCTGACCAAAAGCAGCTTATGGAGGAGAGGGTTTATTTTGGCTTACAGACTCAAGGGGAAGCTCCATGATGGCAGGGAAAATGATGGCGTGAGCAGAGGCTGAACATCACCTCCTGGCCAACATCAGGTGGACAACAGCAACAGGAGAATATGCCAAACACTGGCAAGGGGAAGCTGGCTATACCACCCATAAAGCCCGCCCCCAATAACACAGCTCCAACAAGGTTCTCATTCCAAGATTGCTGGGACCAAGCACTCATAATCCATAAGTTTATGGGGGATACCTGAATCAAACCACCACACCCAGGTTCAATTCCCCAGTAAATACATAAAGCCAGACCCGTGTGTCTATATTCACTTTTTCAAATGAACAAATATATATTTTTTTAATTTTCTGGGTTTTTAAAAACTTTTTATTGGTAGCTTCCACAATCATAGACCATAAACCATTATGATTCCCTCCCCACCCTCCCTCACATCTCTTCCCCCTCTCAACTAGTCTCTGTTTTGTTTCGGTATCATCATCTTTTCCTCCCATTATGTGTAGGTATTATCAAGCACTGCAAAGTCATGAATATCAAGGCCATTTTGTGTCTGGAAGTTTGCAATGTAAGCAGTTCTCCCCTTCCTTTGGCTCTTAAAATTTTTCCTCCACCTCTTCCACAATAGACCCTGAGCCTAGGGAGGTGTGATAGAGATATCCCAGTACTGAACACTCCCCTGCCATTTCTTCTCAGCACTGTGGTGTCTTTTAAGTTATCCCAGTGGTTACCACCATCTGATAAAGAGAAGCTTCTTTAGCCAAAAGTGAGAGTAGTTTTCTGGTTTTTTGTTTTGTTTTGTTTTTTGTTTTTTTGTTTTTGGCTTTTCAAGGTAGGGTCTCACTCTAGCCCAGGCTGACCTGGAATTCAGTATGTAGTCTCTGGATGGCCTTGAACTCATGACAATCCTCCTACCTCTGCCTCCTGAGTGCTGGGATTAAAGGCATGTGCCATTACACCTGGCTTGAGAGTAGTATTATTGTATGAGTATTCTCATAAATGAAAATATTTTTTTAAAAAAATAGCTAAACTAGCACTGAAATCATGTGAATGATTGTTATTCCTAACATGATAGTAAGTAATGCAGTTGACTAGTCCTAATGTTTATAGATGGAGATTTGGGTCCAAGAAGCTTGTTCATGGCTGTGTTTAATAGATCTTCACCTTCAGTTTATCCTACCTCCCTTCCGCTTTCTTTTTTCTGTTTTGTTTTGTTTTGTTTTGAAGCAGAGTCTTAACCTAGGCTGACTTGGAACTCACTCTGTAACCCAGGCTGGCTTTGAATTCGTAACACACTCTGTTGCTCTTATCCACCTGATGTTGGTCAGGAGGTGATGTCCAGCCTCTGCTTGTACCGTCATGGAACTTCCCCTTGAATTTATTCCTACTTTAGCCTCCTGAGTGCTGGGATTGAAGGCATGCCTGGCTCTTTTTTTTTTTTTTTTTAATATTTTTATTTATTTGCAAGTAGAGAGAGATAGAGAGACAGAGAATGGGTGTGCCAGGGCCTGGGCCTCCAGCCACTGCAAAGGAACTCCAGATGCATGTGCCTCTTTGTGCATCTGACTTTATGTGGGTACTAAGGAATTGAACCCACATTAGGCTTTGCAGGGAAGCGCCTCAACCACTGAGCCATCTCTCCAGGCCCCTCTTTCTTTTTTTTGGAACAAAGTCTTCCTGTGTAGCCTATCCTGAACTTGAGGAATCTCATGAGCCTGCTGCTTCAGCTTCCCTAGATTAGGTTGTTTGTTCTTTCTGAACTATTTTGGTCAGGAGCTAACTTGTAAAATATGAGTATGTAAGACAAAATTTAAAAGATCCTACAATTTTAAGTGAATAATTCAGTGGGTTATTGTTACTTAAGTAAGAAAAGGTTTTAGATGAGTTAAAAAATTTTTTGAGACAGTGTGTCATGTAACCCAGACTGCCCTTGAACTTGCTATGTAGCCCAGGCTAGCCTTATCTTCTGGTCCTTCTGCCTCTGACACCCAAGTGTAGGCATGGGCCACCACACCCAACTTGAGTTGATAATTTTAGACTATTAAAGGCTGTTATGCTTATTAAATTGATAGTTCTTATGTTGAGATAATACAGACTGAGTTTTCACATGAGCTGCACAGAAGACCTTTTCTCTTAGGAGGAGCACCTCCTTCATCGGTGATTGGGGGGTCCCTTCTGGAGGCTCCTTCCTTGACCCCACTCTCCACTTGTTCACTGGTTCCTTTTCTCCTCTGTTCACCACAGGGTTTGAGGCCTCCATGCTAATCTCTACATTTTGTTTTTGAGGCAGGATCTCATTCTAGGCCAGACTGACTTAGAATTTACTCTGTAGTCCAGGCTGGCTTCGAACTCATTATAAAGTTTAATAATAAGGACATTTTTTTTTCTGATCTTCAAAAGATATTCATGATTTGGTCTCACACAATATCAAGGAATAGACTATTTAGCCACTTATAAGCATCTGTATCCTGAACATACATTGCAGAACAAAATAGAATGTGGTTCTATCTTCACAATATTTATAATATATGTATATGTATTGGATCAATTCACAGCTATATGCTTGGCACTCTTGCTGGTTAACTCTAATAAAGTATAAACTACATAATGACACTTTCCTAAAACATTTGTAAATAACCTTATTTCCATCTTGTATTTCTTTTTTTCTTTTTCTTTTTACATAGGTTCTGGTCTTATGTCCCCTCCCCCTGTCCCCATTTCCCTGTGGGCTTCCTCAGTGGAGTTATTGGGGTTCATTATAACAAGGAAATTAATCTCTAAAGGAAGTGGAATTTTATTTCCATTTTAGCAGTGGCTGAAGAAATGTGTTAACTTAATTTTTTAATCTCTTCACAGTTTTCACCTCAGTTTTTTTGGTGTTTTTATTTTTTGTCAGGAAAAGGTTACAAATAGCTCTTCTAACTGTCCTCCATCTACACCAACTCCTGATGCTTCTAAGCCACGGAGAACAAAGCTTGCCTTTGATGACAGGTGAGATAAATAAGATTTTTGTGTGTGTGCATTTAAGAAACCAGTCCCATTAGCATATGAAAGACTTTTAATATGTCAGTGGCTACAGGATTAATGTTTGGTGCGATCTACAGAATATTTGGAGTTTAACTTGAAAGGCATCCATTAGTCCAATCACTGCTTCTTGAACTTAAAGCCCCTGGCTCTTCTGGGTGATGTAAAGGTGTGGCTTCTAGGAGACTCTTCCTGCTGCCAGTGTCACTGTTTCTGATGGGTATTTCTCCCTACATCTTACTTATTCTTAATCTTTAAAATAACATGAATAAATAGTATTTAATACTAAGGAGATTGACTTCTCTATACCTGAGTAGATTTGCCCTGAGTAGGCTAAAACGTTTCATGTTTTTAACCTTATGCAAAAATTTGTCAGAGCCAGGCGTGGTGGTGCACGCTATCATTAATCCCAGCACTCGGGAGGCAGAGGTAGGAGGATCGCCATGAGTCCGAGGTCAGCTGAGACTACATAGTGAATTCCAGGTCAGCCTGGGCTAGAGAGAGGCCCTACCTCGAAAACAAATAGAAATTGTCAGAAAAACTGAAATATTTAATAACTCATTATTGTTATTAAATATTTAATAATTGCTTATTTCTTTACATGAGGATGTAAAAGCTGAGAGATACTAGAGATTAAAATGACCTAGTAATTATCTTAGAAATACATGTCATCTTATTTATAAAGACAATTTACATTGCAGAAATTATTCAGCAGACCATTACTTGCAAGAAGCAAAAAAGCTAAAGCACAATGCAGATGCGTTGGTATGTAGCTCTCCTCCTTACACTACGTATCCAATCAGAGCTGCCTTGTCTCTGGTCAGTGTTTGTTCTTACAGTGGCTGCTCTCCTTTCCTAGTCTGATAGGTTTGAGAAAGCAGTTTACTATCTTGATGCTGTGGTGTCTTTCATCGAATGTGGGAATGCGTTGGAGAAGAATGCTCAGGAGTCCAAGTCCCCATTCCCTATGTACTCAGACACAGTGGAGCTCATTAAGTAAGTGCAAACGTGTACATTGATGGATTAGTGTTACCTCTCTGGCCCATCTTATCTCCCAAGGGGTGGATGAAACAAATCCGCTCAGCCAAGGAGGGGGCTCAGTCCTTCATTTTCTTGTGTAAGAACTCAACACTATAGGGGGTTTTCTTTAGGTTTAATTCTGATGCTTGGAGGGCAGGTCATCATATGAAGGTGAAATATTCTTTTCTAATTATCATTTGTTATTTTAACTCATAGATATACTATGAAGCTAAAGAATTACTTGGCACCAGATGCTACAGCTGCAGATAAGAGACTCACGGTGCTCTGGTAAGTGCTCTGCTGGATGATAGGCAGCTCAGGTTGTGTCGTGCAAGCTGTTTTGAGTTTATCCTTGAATGAGTCTTCTACAACCCTTCATGAATGTTCTTCAGGGGCTAAAACGGAACTAGTGCAATATTCCTGCTGGAATGTTTTGGTTCTTGTCTAATGTTGCCCTCTTGAGGAAAGCCTTGGCATGGGGGACGGTAATGGAGCTCAGGGGTCGCTCTTCAGGCGTTTCTTCCATCCGCACTTTGTCATTCCCTGATGTGCTTGTCCTTAGGGGGAGAGAGGACTCGTCTGTTCCCTTGTTCTAGTTATATACTTCACCTTGCATTGGGTTTAACACTGGTAAATAAATCTAACACAGTCCTCCTCATCATGGAGTTCATACTCTAGTATAAAGGGACAAATCAGTCAATCAATCATACATCTACGTGACCTAAGTACTCAGAAAGAAAAGTATAAGTAACTAGAGGAGGAGAGGGTAGGGAGACCCACTCTGAAGGTTACAACATAGTGGGAAGGAATGGGAAACTGTCAAGAAACTGAAAGACCATGAGTGAGAAGTGGGCATGACTAGACAGGTAGGCAAGGATGATAATTACACATGGCCTTTGCATAAACCTTGTCAAGATTGGTGTGTTCCACCAATTGTAATGTGCATAATTAAGTTTCCTCATTGATATGTGTGTGTATATTTATATTTATATTTGTCTTTTTGAGGCAAAGTCTCAAGCTTGCCTTAAATTTATAGAGATCCTCCTACCTTATCCTCTGGAGTGCTGGTATTATGGGAGTGACCCACCATGCCCAGTTCTAATTTTATGTTTAATTTTAGATTGTTTATAATTAGTCTGTAGATTCTTCTCCTTTGTAATTAAAAAAAAAATTTAGTTGCATGAGTGTGTGTATAGGTGGGCCAGGGTCTGTTGCTGCTACAATTTCCAGACATATGTGTCACTTTGCATACAGCTTTGCATGGGTGCTAGGGATTGAACCCAGGCCAGCAGGTTTTGCGAGCCAAATGTCCTTACCTGCCGAGCCATCTCTCCAGCCCCAGTGAAATTTTTTAATTTTTATTAATTAGCAACTTTGTTGTATGGACAGATCATATGTTGGTTCCACTTCCCTCCTCTCTGCCCCCATCCCACTGAGGGCTCGTCAGTGGGGTTACTGGTGTTCACCATGGGGTTATGGGGAGGTTTTGTGTTTTTTTTGAGGTAGGGTCTCGCTCTAGTCCAGGCTGACCTGGAATGCACTATGTAGTCTCAGGGTGGCCTTGAACTCACGGCGATCCTTCTACCTCTGCCTCCCAAGTGCTGGGATTTAAAGGCATGTGCCACCACACCTGGTGGGGAAATTTTAGTTTTTAACATACGCTATAGGGGCTAGAGAGATGGTTCAATGGTTAAGGCTCTTGCCTGTAAAACCTAACTACTTGTGTTTGATTCCCAGTCCCCACATAAAGCCAGACGCACAAAGTGACACATGCATCTGGAGTTCATTTGCAGGGTTCAAGGCCTTGCTGTGCCAATATTTTCTCTCACTCTTTCTCCCCCTTTGAAAATAAATAAAATTTTAGAAAAAGAGAAAAAATACATTATAATGACATTGGTGAAATTTTATTTATTTATATTTATTTATTAAAATATTTTTATTTGAGTGTGTGTGTGTGCATGTGTACATGTATGTATGTGTGTGCGCCAGGGCCTCTTGCTGCTACAAACTGCAGATGCATGCACCACTTTGTGCATCTGGCTTTACATGGGTATTGGGAAACCTGGACTGTTAGGCTTTGCAAGTAAGTGCCTTTAACAGAAGAGCCATCGCCCAGCCCCATTTATTTTTTTGATGCAGGGTTTTACTCATTCTATAGTTCAGGCTGAAGTCATGATCCTCCTCCTACCTTGGCCTTCCCAATGCTGGGATTAAAGGCACGACCACCATTCTCAATAAGTTGAAGTTTTGAATATCAGAATTTAGTGAAAAGCTAATCCTAGGTTTCTTAGTTTTACCTTCCTTTTCCTATGGTGTGTTGTTTGACCTTAAGAGTATACCTTTGCTGAATGTGGTGGCTCTTGTCTTTAATCCCAGAACTCAGGAGGTTAGAAGTAGGAGTTTGAGGCCAGTCTGAGACTACAGAGTGAATTCATTGTCAGCCTGGGCTAGAGTGAGATCCTACCTCAGAAAACAAAACAAAACAAAAAAGAGTATACCTTTGGGGGCTAGGGGTCCAGGCTCAATTCCCCAGATGCAAAAAGTGGCCCAAGAGACCTGGTCCACATACACATACACACACAGATAATTTTTTTAAAGAAAAGAGTACACCTAAGGGGTAATATTTGTTGACCTTAGGCTGTGGTCTTCTCACATCTTTGTACTGTGCAACTCTTGTACAGTGCAAGAGATTGTCTGTTTCTCAAGATGGCCAGAGACTGCTAGCCTGCCTTTTTAAAATAAGCTGCCCTTTCCATTGGCTAGCCTGAGATGCCAGTCTTTGCTGTACCTGAGACTATTCAAACTGAAGAAGGAAAACGCTCTGAAGTACTCGAAGACCCTGACGGAGCACCTGAAGGTAAGTATGCCTAGGAGACATCCCTGTAACAGAAATGCTCTCATCTTTAGATAAAAAAAAAAACACAGAGAGGACTGCCTGCTGTTTACAAATTCTCATATTTACTTAAGGTTTCTTGGGAAAGTTTTTAGCATGTATATTTGAGTATAGAATTGTACATTGTATCCATATGCAACAGCCATATTTATGCTTGGAAATGATATGCTGTCTTCACTACCTTTGCTCTTACTGCTGTCCCCCCACCCCACAGTGCTGGGAATTGAACCCAGGCCTTTTTACATATGGTTATCAAGTGCCTGCCACTGAGCCACCCAGCCCAGACAAGGGTCTCTTAGTTCCCTTGTGTTCTCCTGTGGTTTGTTTCAGGCTAGTACAGCATAAATCTTCCTAAAATCCTGCTCTAATTGTCACTGTCGAAGACCTCAGTAACTCACTATTCCTAGAGGGTCCTTACCCTGACCTGTAAGGTTCTTACTGGTTTTTTTGTTTTGTTTTTTGTTTCGCAAGGGGGTGTGGGGAGAGAAAATGAGAATGGCTCTGCCAGGGTCTCCTGCCACTGCAAATGAGCTCCAGATGTTTGTGCCACTTTGTGTATTTGGCTTTACATGGGTACTGAGGAATCAAACCCATAATCATAAGGCTTTGCAGGCAAGCACCTTTTAACTGCTGAGCCATCTCTCCAGCCCCTCTTATGGGTTTTTTATTCATTGTCTAAACCCCTGTTTCAGGCAACCTGTATGGATCACATACACCCTCTTTTTCTGCCATTTGTATGCGTAGCAGAACATGACTCATTTCCCTGTCTTCATCCCTTTCCTTTATCACCTATGTGTTCCTCATTCTTTGAGTCTTTTTTTAAGTCGGCTAGAACATCTTAGCTCCTGCCTAAAGCTTCTTTCTGTTGTATATGTACATACACACATTTTGATGTCTTAAGTTTATAAAGTGTCTTAAGATTGAGTCTAGCCCAATACTTTTGAATCTATTTAGTACTTTCAAAGTTTTATATATATATATATATATATATATATATATATATATATATTTTAGTTAATTTACCTTTTTTGTTATATTTTTAAGTACATTTTATTTATTTTTCCTACAGAATTCTTACAATAATTCTCAAGCACCATCACCTGGTTTGGGAAGGTAGGTAAAATTATTTTGTAAAATACTTACTGATTGATTGATTAATGGATGGATTTAGAGATTGATTCAGGATCTTATGTATCCCAGGCTGGCCTTCAAACCAAACTTGATGTGCCAAGGATGGCCTGAACCTTGGATCCTTTTGCCTCTGTCTCTTGAATGCTGGGATTACCTGCATGTGCCACCATGCCTGGTTTATATGGGGTTGGGGCTCAAACTCAGGTCTCTTTGCATGCTAGTAAAGCACTCCACCCAACTGAGTTACATCCACAGCCCCTCCTTTTTTTGGGGGTGGTTCCAGATAGGGTCTTACTCCAGCCCAGGCTGACCTGGAACTTATTCTGTAGTTCCAGGCTGGCCTCAGACTCAGCAGTCCTCCTACCTCTACCTAAGCTTTCACCTACTTTAATCCTGAGTGCTGGGATTAAAGATATGTGCCACTATGCCTGGCCACAGCCCATACTGGAATGGGTAAGGAAAAAAACTAGTTTTTTTTAATGTTAAAATATACTTTAGGGTATTTATAAAATATGTTTATTCACATGCTCTCCCACTGAGTTACACCTCTAGAAAAGTGTTTTTAAACATTTTATGAATTAAAGTATGAATTAACATAATTGTAGAAAGGTTCAAAGTGAGGGTGTGGATATGGCTATTTAGATGTTCAAGGTCAGCCTAGGCAACCTTGCCTTAAAAGGGGGGCATTAGAAATTAGCTGTTTTCACCTGTAAACATTTGGTGGTTTTAAATATATATCTATATATCTATTTGCAAGCAGAGAGAGACAGAGAAAGAGAGAGAGAGAGAGAATGGGTGGGCTGGGGCCTCTTGTTGGCTCAAACAAACTCTGGATGCACGTACCACTTTGTGCATCTGAGTTGATGTGGGTACTGGGGAATCAAACCCACGTTTTTAGGATTTGCTGGCAAGTGCCTTAATGGCTAAACCATCTTTCCATCTCTGATATCTGAGGTTTTTTGTTATTGCTGTTGTTGTTTGTTTGCTTCAATATCTTGATTGTCAATAATTAGATACACTGTATGAGCAAATCTTGTGGTGGTGCCCCCCATTTCCCTCCTTGGTGGGCATACTGGATCTGTCTATGGGGTCTCTAGAGGGTAATGAATTTCACAAGAGGTAGCCAGTTTTTTTTTTTTCTCCTTTGTGTGTTGTTTCTGAGGAGGGCAATGAAATGACTCTGGATATTCTCTCCCACCATAGCTCTTATGTTCTTTCCACCCCCTCTTCTACTCAGTTTCCTGAGTCATAGTGGGTGAATTTTAAGTCTGCTTTATTGTTAAGATCTTAGGTGTTCTGAACTTCTGCTTTGGGTTGTGTTGGGCATCATTGGTTGGTGTCTGACTCTGTTGTCCTTTCCTGGGTTATCTGACTTGCTGTGGTGATAGGTCTCTTGTTTATCTCCCCACTTTCTCATAGGCTTTGTTTGGGCCCTATATGATGGGCAGGGTTTTCTTTCTTTTTTTTTTTTTTTTCTTTGTTTTTGAGATTGAGTCTTGCTCTATCCCAGACTGGTCTGGAACTCACCAAAACCCTGCTACCTCAGCCTCCCAAGTGCTGGGATTAAAGGTGTGTACCACCACAGCCATTGATGTCTGAGTTTTTAATAGTACTTCAATCCTTCTCAATTTGATTTACATGTGTTGTTATAATGGGCTTAACTAAAGTCAAATCTTGGCATTGTCAGAATGGTTGTGATCTCTCTCTCTCTTTCTCTCTCTCTCTCTCTCTCTCTCTCTCTCTCTCTCTCTCTCTCTCGCTCTCTCTCTCGCTCTCCCTCGCTTTCTCTCATTCTCTCATTCCACCTATACCCAAAAGAGGAACACACACTAGGAAACCTTTTTCCTTTTGTAAATTTATCTATTCCCTTATTACTCACACATTCAAATAGATTTTTCCCCCAACTTTTGTTTGCTTTTCCTATATTTCACTGTGTGATTTGTAGTCTCAGGTATTCTCACAAAGTAGTATTCCTGAAGTGAATGTGAAAGGTTTCAACATCGTTGTTTTCTTTCTTTCTTTCTTTCTTTCTTTCTTTCTTTCTTTCTTTCTTTCTTTCTTTCTTTCTTTCTTGTTTTGTTTTGTTTTGTTTTGTTTTGTTTTGTTTTGTTTTTTCAAGGTAGGGTCTCACTCTAGTTCAGGCTGACCTGGAATTCACTATGTAGTCTCAGGGTGGCCTTGAACTCACGGCAATCTTGCCTCTACCTCCCAAATGCTGGGATTAAAGGCATGTGCCACCACACCAGCTCAACATCGTTGCTTTCTAAGAAATACTGAATTGGCCAGACGCTTGAGATCCTTGCAGTTGATTGATTGCAAGAGCTATACATCTTTGTCGGAAAGTGCCAGAACTTAGGGAGTTTGAGAAAATATGTTCTCACCACTACCACAATTTGGAGAGTTAGTTGTGAATTTCATCTAATCTGTAAAATACTGTATTAACCACTCCGTTAATCTCAGCACCAGAAAAGCAGAGGTAGGAGGAAGGTTGTGAGTTCCAGGCCAGTCTGGGACTACAGAGTGAATCCAGGTCATCCTGGGTTAGAGTGAGACTCTACCTCCAAAAGTTAAAGAAAGGAATCTGAAATCCTCAAAAACTTCCTGTAGGAGAGTGAGTGGGTTTCCTAGTGCTCACCAAGCTCGCGTTTCTCTTGCAGCAAAGCTGTTGGGATGCCTTCGCCAGTCTCTCCAAAGCTTTCACCTGGCAATTCAGGAACTTACTCCTCTGGGGGCAGCAGTGCTTCTGCCAGTGGATCTTCTGTGACCATTCCACAAAAGATCCACCAGATGGCAGCCAGCTATGTCCAGGTTACATCCAACTTCCTCTATGCCACTGAAATTTGGGACCAAGCTGAACAGCTTTCCAAAGAGCAAAAAGGTAAGTATTGTGAGGGTTCTGCATAAACTTTGAGGGATAGAATTGTTGAAAGAATTTACTTAAGTATCTGGTATATTTAGAGTTAATCACAATCAGTTTGCTGCTAAAATCTCCTTTGCTTAGTCATCATACTGAATGTAACTGAATCTAACTCCATGCTTGGACGCTCAGAGAACAGCAAGAATGTGGAGAGAGACACTGGAGAGATGACTCCATGGGTAAAGGCACTTGCCTGCAAAACCTGAAGACCCAAGTTTGATTCCTCAGTGTCCATGTAAAGCCAGATGCACAAAGTGGCACATGCATCTGGAGCTCATTTGCAGTGGTTGGAGACCTTGGTACACACATTTTCTCTCTCTTTCTTCCTCCTGTTTTTCTCTCGGATTTTTAAAAAAGGAATGGTAGAAAGCTAGGACTAACACCTGAAAGTTTTCCCTTGACTCCCCCACCCTACACACACACACACAGCTGTGCCATGCATGTTCACACACAAACATCCTCCATGGTAGATTGCTTAGCATGCGTAAGACCCTGGGTCTGATCTTTGGCATAGAGTGGGATAGGCACAACTTTCATGGTACTAGTTACACCGCTGAACTAAAAGAAGTTTTTGGTATAAGACAAATATGCCTCTGTTCCTGCATGATGAATGTAGCTCAGATTGCAGCCTTATATGTATGTATACCTTCATACCTCCTGTGGTTTCAAATATGCCTTTAAAATTTTTTTGAAACGTCTCTCTTTAGCCAGATTGACCTGAAATTCGCTATATAGTCTCAGGGTGGCCTCAAACGCCTACCTGCCTCGAGTGCACTGCCATGCCTGGCTTTAAAAAAACAATCCAGGTGTTAAAATTTTTTTCCTTTATTTGTGTGTCAACCACATGCCACTGGGATGAATCACCAAACCAGGCACAGTTATGGGAGGAAAAGATTTTTTAAAAAATTTATTGTCCATAATGAGTTACAACATTTAGTGGGCAATGGGAGGAAAAGATTTATTGAAGCCACAGATCCAGCAGAAGTTCCATAACAGTGAAAGAGGCTGCCCCCCTTTCACAGTTCCAAGCAGAGAGAGAAACCCATCACTACCACCACACACAAAACAACAAACTGGCAGTGAGCAAAGGGAGAGAAATTTCATTCTCTCTTATATAGCCTTAGGGTGGAGGTCTTACAACCCTATCCCAGACTTTAATGGCTTCTTGAGTCTCTGGAATTTCCTTCCTGCACTGCCTACACAGGAAGAGATGTTCATTTCTAGCTCTCCTGAGCTTCCTTATATCCTGCCCACTACTGAAAGGCTGCCTTCCTGTGAACATCCTCAAAGACCCACCCAAGATTATTTAAAAAATCAAGTTGACAACAAAACCTAACCAGTGTGTGTGTGTGTGTGTGTGTGTGTGTGTGTGTGTGTGAGAGAGAGAGAGAGAGAGAGAGAGAGAGAGAGAGAGAGAGAGAGAGAGAGAGAGGAGAGAGAAAGAATAGGCATGGTAGCCCTCTTGCTGCTGCAAGTGTATTCCAGAAGTATGCACCAGTTTGTGTATCTGGCTTTACATGGGCACTGAGGAATGAAACTCCAGCCTGGCAGGCTTTGCAAGCAAGCCACCTTTTACCACGGAGCCATCTCCCCAGCCCTCCAGATTGCTTTTTACATATAAGTTTCTTAAGTAGCTCCTCAATCCCATTCCTCCCCTTTTGTTGGCTGTGCCATTGATGCTGAGGCAAACATGTCTCATTCTAGATTTAACTCTGTACTATACAGTGTCATTAAATTTTCATTCTATTTTTGTTTTCTTTATATTGATAAGATTCAAGTTCAGTAATTATATAAGAATGTTTTATAGGTTTTTATGGTTACATCATATTAGGAGACAATACATTAGTTAACCCTTCTTAGTGATGTTAAGATTGGCCAGTTCTGTGCTTGTTGGAGCTGGCATTCCTGTAGCCCCAGCCTTGGGAGGCTAAGGTAGGAGGATTGCAAGCTTGATACCCTTTAAAAATAACAAGAAAATTTTGAAGAGATCATTGTATCAGTATATCATTCAGATATCAGTGTGATATAAGATTTCCTATTAGGGCTGGAGAGGTGGCTCAGAGGTTAAGGCACTTGTCTGCAAAGCCTATTGACCCAAGTTTGATTTCCCAGTACTTAACGTAAAGCCAAATCCACAAGGTGCTATATGCATCTGGAGTTTGTTTGCAGCGGCTAGAGGCCTTGGTGTGCCCATTTTCTCTTGTTTCCTCTCTCCTCCTCTTTCCTCCCCATGCTTATAAATAAATAATTAAAAAAAAAAGAATTCCTGTTAAACTATATTACTTAGGCTGGGGGTGGTGGCACACGCCCTTAATCCCTGCACTCGGGAGGCAGAGGTAGGGTTGCTGTGAGTTCAAGGCCACTCCTGAGACTACATAGTGAATTCCAGAGCAGCCTGGACTAGAGCAAGACCCTACCTTGACAAACGAAAATTACTTAATGCTTTTGACATCCATGAGTGATACTTGCCTAGGTCCATTATTCTGTTAGGAAACAGGACTACTCAGGTGCTGTATGTGCTGGAGCATGCCTGTCAACTCCAGCACTGGAGGTAGAAGGTCAGGGTAGGAGGATCAGAAGTTTAAGGTCATCCTCATCTACATAGTGAGTTCTAGTATGGGTGGGGTGGGGGTAGGGAGGCAGACTATCATGGAATTCCTTCTGTGTGTACTAGCTAGAATTCTGTAAAGACAAGTGAGCCTTCCTTAGGTATTTCACTACTTCTTATTTCACTAGCATAGAATCTATAACAGCTCTGGTTTCTGCATTTGTAAAACATCTTCTCTGAGAAGTGTTTATATTCTCCCAGAAATACATTGGAATCAAATCCTCGGATACTGTCCCTGACACAACCTTTATTTGTTTAATGGGGAAGAAAACCATTTTCAAGCAGGACTGAGACCATTGACTGTATCAGTGTCATAACATGCCTGGAGCGGAAAGACTGGTCGCCAGTACTTAGATTACACAGAGGCTGTTGCGAAGAATGTTTTCTTTTCGTGTGTCACTTCTAACACACAAGCAGTACATAGAGAATGTGTGGACATTGTAGACAGTGCATGTGGCACCAGGTCTCTTGTATAATAGCAATTTAAGTTTTCATCAATGGTATTCTGAATGTGTATGTAACACTTAACTCATGACCATGCATCATTCTTTTTAAAATGCATGATTTATGAAACAATGTAATTTGAGAGGCTGTAGTATATATATATATATATATATATATATATATATATATATATATATATATTTGGTTTTTCGAGGTAGGGTCTCGCCCTAGTTCAGGCTGACCTGGAATTCACTAAGTAGTCTCAGGGTGGCCTTGAACTCACAGCATTCCTCCTACCTCTGCCTCCCAAGTGCTGGGATTAAAGGCGTGAACCACCACGCCCGGCTTATATTTTGTTTTTAAAAGTGGGCAGATCATTTTAGTGTGGGAGGACCTTTATTGACTTCATATGCATGCTGTTTTACCATCTAGGATGTAAATTTTCAATTTGTGATTAAAAGTGTATTACTTAATGCATGCTTTTGATTTTTATAGAATTCTTTGCTGAACTGGACAAAGTAATGGGCCCTCTCATCTTTAATGCAAGCATCATGACAGATCTAGCTCGTTACACCCGGCAGGGACTACACTGGCTTCGCCAGGACGCCAAGTTGATGTCTTGAACTGAACGTGTTCTCGTTGCCTCTGGTTTTCTTCACAACACTGTGTCACGTCACAAAGGAAAACTGCCATAACATGCCACCTCGTCAACACTAAGAATGAGGAATATTTTTTCCTCTTTGGTTTATGTGTTGTTTTTTATAACCCAGAGCCATCCTATCAATGGACCCCTTCTATATTCCTGATGTGCAAAAGTATTTAAATGCTTTTAAACCTGTCACACATTGGTCAGGTGGTTTTAGTAATTGAAATTCCAGTTACAATTCATATGTAATCCAATGAAATTCTATTTATTTTAATTTTTCAAGTTTCCAGATTAGGGCTTCTTTAAGCTTAGTTATTCTGCCTATAAATTTACTCTGTTAGATATATATAGCATAAATTTAATGTAGGCGTTTTTATTTATATTATATATTTGGGAGCTGTGTTACCTGATGTCTTTTTGTGGTAGCTCTCCTTAGCTCATCTAAGACAGGGATACCTACTACCTGGTATTATTTCAAATCAATTTACAGTTTATGCTTAGTATTAAGAATATTCTTCTACACATGGAAGATCACTTAAATACGAGAAGTTGGCATTCCACGTGGACGTAAGATGAGATGTGTTTGATTTGGTGTGCATTATTTCAAAAACTATGAATGTGTGTTAATAACACTAGCAATCACAAGGTGACTATAATTTGCATTTAATGCATTACAGAACAGCAGATAAACTTGCTGGGAAAAGCATGTCATATTGAAGGGTTTCATAAAAGGACAATCTTTATTTTTTTATTTGTTTGTTTTGAAATGTGTTCTTTTTTGTTTTAATTATTTGACAGTTGAAGCAGAGTAAGTTACTCCTGGGGGGGGAAAAAGGGTGATCACTATAATTTCCAAAGGTTTCTGCATCCATCTGTCTGTCTGACTGTCTCTCTCTCGCTCTCTATTGAAAATATAAGATTAAAATCTCTGCAGATTTTTCCCCCATTAGATTATGATGCTCAGATCTGACTGTGCAGTGTCTGATGTGGGAACGGGCTGGCTGGAGCTGTGGTGTGTAGGCTTCGGAGTTCTAATGCCTAGCGTAGAGATAATAAAATTTGCCTTTCTAAAGGCTCTCATCAGCCATGTATATTTCTGGCAAGATCAGAAAATTCCTGGCAATAGTAGCAGGTATGGTGGCTCATGCCTGCAATCCAATCCCATCACTTGGGACGTGGAGGCAGGGGGATTAGGAGTTCAAGATTGTCCTTGAGGCCAGCCTAGGCAACATGAGACCTTATCTCAAAAGAAAAGAAAATTTACACTACAAAAGTACCTAACTTGGTTCAAATATGAACTTTCAGAAAGGGGAAGAGAACAGGGACAGAGCTTACGAGGCTAGCTCCTACGAGTGCAGAGGTGACTGAGGTGAACAGGAAGTTCGGCGGGTGTTAGCACCTCTGTCGTGTCTGGTGTGCCTTAAATCTTACCTTGAAATTAAGACTCGGGACTGTTTACAGGGAAGCTCTACTCTAAGACCAGGTTAGACATGCAGAACTGTCCTCTTGAGTAATAATATTAAATTTTCTTGGATTTTCAATCTCTCTTTAGAACCCTGTAAAGATTAATTCCTTCAGAAAAGCTAATGTTTTGGTATATGACTTACTCTAACCAGTTGGGTAATGTTCCTTCAAAATAGTTTGTCCTCATTCCAAAATCCATCCAGTGGAAAAAGATGTCCTCAGTATCCATCGGTTCATGATTGCTAAGACTTGAAATGGGAAAGGGGGAGGAGTTAGGAGTCTTGAAGTCCAGTTCTAGTGTCTTCTCCCCCTGTCTCTGAAGATAGCGAACTTTGGTCCTCAGTCTCATACTTACAGAGCTCAACTGTTTCGTACCTCATTTTTACATACTAGTGAAGATTGAAATTACATATTAGGCTGAGTTTAATTTTTTTCCCTTGGAGCTGTTGCCTCTGATATCTTTCTAATTTAATCTTGGTGTATTCTAGGGATAGTTTTCTTTCATGGAACAAGGTCTCCTCAATTCTGTGGTAGAAGATGGAATGGTTGTTAACAAGTGTTGCATGGCCTGTCTGGCCATCTTAGAAGTGAGCAAGTGTCCTTGGGCTTTCAGACAGACCAGCAGCAGCAGCAGCAGCCAGTGGGCACCCCTGTTTTCATTGTTCTAGTCTCTCATGTATCCTGAAAGGCAGAGGAGTGTTTCTGTGGTCACAGTGATGTTCTGTTAAAGCAGTGTCCTCCATTTCTTACGGTGCTGCTCTGGATATTTTCTCTTCTCAAATAGTTAATTCTTGGAGAATACATTTGTCAATCCTTTCATTGTGGAGGATCTACCCCTCAGGTGGAGATGTGCAATGGATCGAAATCCTATCCTAAGTCTTTGAATTTTTAATGTCCTGGTCTGTGAAATACCACTCTCTGCTCCGTGTGTGTCTTCTCAGACGTTGTCTGTGGCATCTAGTCTAGCGCATGCCTGGGTCTCCTTGCAGGTGACCATTCCTCCCTTCTCAGCAGGTGTCCTCTGTTTTCTGACCATTTAAAACTGATTTTGACTTGTAGCTACAGATTTGCTTATTCTGAGACTTGTATTCACTAAGTGAAAACAAGTTAAGTATAGAAATAGCAACTTTTAAAAAATACTCTGTTGACTGGTCTTAAAACCACAGTTGTATGCCACAAGGCAGAAAACTGCACCATTGGACTCCATAGGTGCCCCACAAACCGATTGCCATGGATGAAGCTTTCAGAAGTGGTCTTGCCCAGGAGAGGTGGGGCTCTGGAGAGAGAGCACTCCCCTCCAGGCATCCTTGGCTTGCCTGCTACAGCTGCCTAGCCCAAGCTTAATTGTGGTTGGGGAGCGTCAGCCCTTTCCTTGTCTGGGTGCCGCTTCTTCGGGGCAAGGAGCCAAGCAGTGAGCACCTGCTCAGTGTAGAGCTGCAGCTGCTGAGGAGGGAGCCCGGCCACTGCTGAGTCAGTGATGTGTGTGTGTGCCTACTGCCCTCCTGGGGAGCGCTTGCACTAGGGGTCCGTAGGCCTCTGGGCTGCACTTTGAATGACACACTTGTGGCTTTAGTAGATTCGGTTGTTTTTAATTGTTGGTTTCTTTTCTTCAGCTGGTCAGACAGCATCATTTTGTATTTAGACACAGGAACTTTGGTGCATTCATGTGGAATGAGAGCTTGCCCACAGGAAGTGATGCACTGCTCCGAGCCCAGGGTTCAGTGGAGTTTGTGGAGCGCCAGTGATGCCTAGTTCAGGGGAGGAAGGGGACGCCGTGCTCTCTCGTGGGTATGAGGGTCTGCAACTTTGGATCTTGAAAATTATGTACACATACACACTTTATATATATGTATGTATGTATGTATGTATGAAAACATGAAGTTAGTTTGTCAAAATGTGTGTGTTTAGTATTTAGCTTAGTGCAACTATTTCCACATTATTTATTAAATTGATCTAAGACACTTTCTTGACACCTTGAATACTAACATTCAAGGGTGCAATGTGTATTCCTTTAGATTGTTAAAGCTCATTACTATAATTTGTAGTAAATTAACTTTTAAAAATATATTTGAGCCCTTCTGTAGTGTAATAGGGCTCTAACAGGGTGGGAAAGATGTTCATTTTCCAGTGGCTAATTGAACAAAATGGCTTTATTGTGTAATTTGGTTTTATAGGAGTCTATTTACAGGTAGGTGTCTGAGTGCTGAGCATCTACTAGGGACAGTTGTTTCAAACCTGTGACACTTGGAGGCAAACACTCTACCCATTGAGACTCCTATAACTCAGCATGCTCCCTCAGTGTGAAACACTGCATTTCAGCCTCACATCACAATGCGCTGGAGAGGCACCCTTTACCCAGCAATGCTCAGAAAACTCTGTAAAACTGATAATTGAATGGCTTGGAAGATGCAGTGATCAAAGGTTAAATTGGTCATGTTTGTGAACATAGCTTTCACATATTCATTAATGGAGGGATTCCATGTAGATCAGTAGACCCTAAATCCAAGGTAACAGCAACAGGAAGTCAGTTGTTAAAAGTCAGTGAAGGAAGGAAGGAAGCAGGAGCGGTGCTGTGTGCTGTAACCCAGCACCTGGAGGCTGAGGCAGGAGATCGCCAAGACCAGTGTATGCGACGTAGAAATTTAAAATAAAAAAAAGCTGGTCTGCCAAGCCCCTGTTCACATGAATCTTGTTAATTAATTGAAGTTTGCTGTCTCCAGAAAACAGAATGGCAAATATAGTTAACACCTTTTTTTTTTTTTAATGAAATTTGGTCACAGAATAAGGTATTCTAGTTAAGTGTCAACCAAGATGTCTAGATGTTTAAGCATCCTAAAAATAGCAGGCTGGATAGTCGTCACGTGAGAAGTGGGCTTTCAGGAATGTCAGCGTGGACCTCTCCTTGCTACCTTTGCTCAGCTAAGCAGAAATCATAATTCTTAAAAACAAGCACCCAGAAAGCTCCCTAAATGAGCACAGAAAAGCTCCCACCCAGAAATGATAGTAATATTTGGTTTTGACCTCTGGCTACTTCCATGGGGGGCTTCTTAGCTTTTAGCCATTCATATTATTTACTTGGTGTGTTCCTCTCTGGAAAATATCCATTTGGAAATGCTGCTTTTCACACACACACACACACACACACACACACACACACACACACACACACGCCGTGCTACTCATAATGTTGAGTTTGTTGTTGCTCTTCGAGAAGTGTTCCCGGTTCACAGAGTCACGACAGGCACGCTCAACAGTACTGGGGGGCTGGGGGCTCGCCCACAGATGGCTCAGTGGGCAGAGCTGCAGAGGCGCCGCTTCCAGAGCCAGGCCGAGGGCGTAAGCACAGTTAGGACAATTTCTAGCCTCCGTTTTGAATGGTTTTAAGAAGTTTTATATATGGGGGATGGAAATGCTTATATATTTATTGAAAATCCTTTTATTTGAAATTAAAATTATTTGGTAAATAATGGTTTGATATTTGGGGAGGGTTTTGGAGGGGAGGTAATGCTGTTGGTAAATTATAAGCCTGTTGATTCTGCAGAAAGGTACTGTTATTGACTAATGGGATGCCTTTATTTTGTACATGACCCAAATCTTTGTCTTACATTTCTTTTATCCAAAATATTTAGGCATCTGACATTTTCAACCAAAATTTTAATTATATACTGTGATTTTTATTTGTTGCAATACATTAAAATTTCAGAGGTACTTAGGGGCTCAAAAGCTAGGATTTCTAAGTCAGTATGTGCATTTCACATATAAAGCTGTTAATGGTGAGCAAAGTATTATATACTAACTAGATTTTTCCACATCTGTATAGTATATTATATGTATTTTGTGGTATTGAGATTATAGAAGTTTAGAGTGTCAAACATGCGTTTAATGTGTATTTTTAAACAAATTTATGGCAATTAAAATATTTGGAGACAAGGGTATCACATTTCAATTTGTAAAAATCTTTTTAATTCTACTGTGTCATTAAGATGCTTTGTATAATGCCAAACCATAGCTGGAGAAACTAAGTTTAATAAATATCAGATAGATTTTCTGTAGTCATGCCTGTGCTCTGCTCTGTGCTCTGTGCTCTGTGCCCTGGCTCTGCCTCAGCTCTCGCTGTGCTCGTCACAGGCTCTCCGGGGAGGAGAGGGTCTGCACGCACGCGTCACAGCCTCCCCTGGGAGGAGAGGGTCTGCAAGCACTCATCAGGGCTCCGCTTACAGCTGTCCAGCCCCGCCAGCACCCATACCCGGCAGAAACCTCCAATCCTACTATTGTTTCATTAAACTAGATTTTTATTTCAGTTCTGTTTTATGTCCATAGACAAATGTCTACATGGCATCAGGTGGCAAGTGCCAACCTCAGTCATGCCGACACTTCACTGAAGAGTTCTGAACTTGCCAAGACCTGCAGAGGGACTGCTGACCTGTGTGTGCCTTCCTCCTGCCACACTTAGTGCTGTCTGCAGCATGTCGTGAGTCAGGTTTGAATTCCAGGCTGCCACAATTTCAATTTGAGACATTTAATAGTAGAAAAATAAACTCTAACCCAACAGATAAATTAAGTTACTCGTATCTACACAACAGTCTAAGAAATGGAGACCAGTTTAAAGCACGCATCGGTCTTCAAATATTAAAACACAACATTGCTTCACTTATGTGTCTCCAGCCAAAATGCAGCTCCCAACATTACACAGAACGGAGCATTGTTGGAGGCCACTCTTCCCTGGTGTGAACATCATTCCTGGGCCACACTTAGGGAGCAGCGTCTTCTCCTAGAGGGAAAAGGGGTTTGAGAGCTTTGATCTGAGGCTAGGCCGCCTCTGCTCCATCTGTCCAGCCCGAGCAATGGATCCTCAATGGCTCTTAGCTCCTAAGAGAGTCTCCACAGCCCTGGGACTCCCTCACCCCAACTCTGTCCTCGGGGACTTTCCTCCCAGTGTCCCAGCCCTGCACCCAGGTTCATGGAGTACCTGCAGAGCCTTGTGACACACTCTGAGTCATCTCGGCATGAGGCTCCAATGGGCCTGAGGGAAACCCCTCTCCAAAATGGGGTCATTCTCCGTGACCTCCTCTTTGCTAAACTCAGTTCTGGTATTGGGGAGCCATCTACCTGTAGAGAAAAGGCACGGGAGAGGTGGCACCCTGCTGCCCACCTTGGGAGGAGGATCATTCCCAGGATCCACTTCTCAGGACAGTCTAGCTCCAAAGTTCCAGTTAACTGCCGCCGTCCATCCGTCTGTCCGTCCTTACCTGGCCTAACAGCAGCAGGCAGACCACGAGCACCACTAAGAGTTTGAGGTGGGACATCTTGGCCGAGGGAGGAGGTTGGAGCCTAAGAGCCAGGGCCAGTTGCCACTTCCCTTTATAAACTGACAGGGGCCTTGCTCGCGGTTGCCAGGTGGGATGGGCAAAGGTCATGTTTGCCATCAGCATCAATTGAATAAGTTAATGTCTACCAAGGGAATGTGTGCGTGGGCCACCTTCCAGGCACGTTGCGCTTACTGATCCCTCATTGGACTTTGAGTGCTTGCGCTGCTGGCCTGGACCCTCACACCTCTTATCAGAAGTCAGCACTGCCACGTGAATCCACTGAGACCAGGACTCTGGCCGCCCTCTGGAATAGTGTGCAGCTTCAGAAAGCATACACAAGGACCTGGGATCCATCCCCAGAAGCAAAAGAAAGTCTTTAAGTGGTTCAGATTACTCTAATCAAAATAGAATTTAATGGCTGGAGAGATAGTTCAGTAGTTAAAGCACTTGCCTGCAAAGCCTAAGGACCCGGGTTTGATTCTCCAGTGCCCACATGAAGCCAGATGCACAAAGTGGTGCCTGCATTGGAGTTTGTATGCAGTGACTGGAAGCCCTGGCACGTCCATACTCAATCTCTCTCTTGCAAATAATTTTTTTTTGGAGGTAGGGTCTCGCTCCAGCCCAGGCTGACCTGGAATTCACTATGTAGTCTCAGGGTGGCCTCGAACTCATGGTGATCCTCCTACCTCTGCCTCTCGAGTGTTGGGATTAAAGGTTCACCGCACCTGGCTAGATAAAAATAATTTTTAAAAATCAAAAGGTATTTCAAGTTCAGCCTTCAGAAATAATGTTGACCTCTTCGGCCTTGTCCAGGCAAAAGGCACTGCCCTGTTGCAAGAACTGGATGTGGCCCTTATTGCTCTTGTGTGGGGAGCACCATGACTCGGGTCCACGCCACGCTCATCTTTCTCGAAAATGCAGCTCTGCTGACCGTTTTCCAGAGGCAGGGCAGCCAGTACTGACTGAGCCACAGAGGAAGTTCAATGAAGGCTTGTCTTTGTTTGCTTGCTTTTTTTGCTTTAAAACTTTTATTTTTTTGCAAGCAAATGGAGGCTAGAAACACAGAGAATGGACATGCCAGGGCCTCCGGCCGCTGCAAATGAACTCCAGATGCATGAGCCACTTTGTGCATCTGGCTTTATTGTGGGTACTGGGGAATCGAACCTGGGTCATTGGGCTTTGCTGGCAAGTGCCATCTCTCCAGCCCTCGTCTTTGTTTTTAAGAACACATGAATGAGGAGGTACCAGGACCAGTGGATCAGTGCCAGGCTTGTCCTGACAACACTGAATCAGGGCATTTCCTTCCAGCAGCACATGTAAGCTAAGTTCAAAGCACAAAACTTCCAGGAACTTTGTAGGAATCCATGCAGCTTTCTAGACCAACACGAGTCATTACTAGTACTTATTAAATGTATTTGAGACCATCTCTCCATGTACCCAGCCTGGTATTTATTTATTTATTATTTTTGGTTTTCAACGTATTCTAGCTCTAGCCCAGGCTGTAGTCTCAAGGTGGACTCGAACTCACTGTGATCCTTCGACCTCTGCCTCTGCTGGGTTTAAAGGCGTGTGCCACCATGCCTGGCCAGGCTAGTCTAATTTCATGATCCTTCTGCCATAATTTCCCAAGTGGCCACCATACCTGGTCACGGGCCCTTTGAGTAAATTTGTGAGGAAAGCTGAATTCCAAGTGAGGAGATGTGGACGGCTTGAGGTTTCCTTTGACCTAAAAGGAGAAACAGCCACAGTAGATAAAACTAGATCCTTCCCCACCGCCTGGGTCCTCAGGCTCTTCTCTCAGATGGATGTTTGGGGAAGACCTGTTTGCTCCCTTTCCCCAAGCAGAGCTGAAGGTGGGACAGCAAGAGGAGCACTTGCCAAGGGTGACATGGGCGCGTGGTGGACCTCAGAGCTGCGACTGGGTGGCTAGAGCTCCATAGGTCTGGTGTGATTGCAGTCCTCTTGGGACGGTAGAGCCAGGCCTGCCCAGAGGGACCATGGCGAAGGGCTACCTAGCTGCTCCCTTCCTTCCCTGAGGTGGGATACTGGGTGACCCCCAAATAGGGTGCTAAATACAACTTTAGGGTTGAGGTTGAGGAGAGGCTGTGGTGACCCAGTGAACATTGAGTAAGAACACAAGCCCGATTAGATAAGCAGGTCCGAATAACGTGATGTCCTAGAAGAGCCGGGTCTGTGGGCTCAGTGCCAGCCTCTCCTTATCCAGTGCAGCGACTCGCAACCCATCCAAAGGGTGGGTGTTCTACCAGCCCTCACTCCTGCCTTCCTCTCCCCTGAGCAAAATCAGAGCAGCCCTTTGTGTTGGTCTAACGTTAATAACAGTCAAGAAGAGTGAAGCCCCAGACCCTGTGTGCAGGGCAAAGGACCCTTCATGCATCTGCGTGGGTACAAGCTGCCCAGGCCTTCCTGACTCAAACCTCTATCTACACCAGCCCTCCCCAAAGAATGACCTATTGGGTGCTGTCTGTTGAAGGACACAGAGCTAGGGAGTCATTGAACATCCACGCAAACCCTGTAGTAGCTTCATTTGAATAACTAGGGAGGCTGGAGATATAGTTCAGAGTATACGCAGGGCTCTGGATCTGATCATCACCAGTGTGTGCACACGAGAGAGAGAGAGGAGAGAGAGAGAGAGAGAGAGAGAGAGAGAGAGAGAGAGAGAGAGAGAGAGAGAGAACAAGTATCTTAGCAAGCAATGTAAGTGAGTCCATAGAAGTTAACTACAGACATCTTGTACTTGGACCACGAAGACCTATTCCTGAAACTGAAAAATCAAATCATAGGTTCTTGTACTGCAGGGACATAAGAGGTCCTAAATGTGAAATGACCTCGTGTCCAAGCTGTCTTCATTTATGCCCATGGGTAGGGCTGCTCCTGCTCTCGGCCTTGTTCAAGGAAGCTGTTTTTCTAATGAACAGTGGTCACTGCAGACAGAGGCCCATAACTGGAGACAGTGCTGAGTGTTGGCCCTACGTGAGATCCACGTCACCTCTCCAAGGCTCAGGAAACATCACTGAAGGGCAGGAGGAATGGGAGGGGCGCTGTGGAATGCTGTCCTTCAGAGGTGACATGGCCATTCCGCTTATGAACTAGAGCAGTTGTGGTTACCTCACAGGACTGAGTCCATCATGGACGTTGGAGGGACTCATGATGCCCCGCCCTGTACTGGGGTAGGGGAGACATTTTCTTTACCAAACACTGGTAAAGTTGCCCATGCATTCTGGTAAACGACTCCCCACCCATGCTCATACAAATGACCCTAATTAAACTCAGTGGGGTCACAAGAAAGGAAGAGAGATCAAAATATATTATAAAATCAGAGGCTCTGCAATCAAGTATTGTGCTGAGTAAAGAAAGACTGGTTTTAGTCTCGTGCTGCCGGTGAGACATCTCAGATCTCACATCTCCAGGTACTGACATTTGGGGATCCAAATGATTTAACGTAGGAGTTTGACAGCTGAGCCTGGTCACTCTGGACACAACTCCCGGGGCTTTGTGCTTCGGGGTCAGTGCTGGGATGAAATGGGGGAGGCGGCGGAGACCCGCCAGCAGCTAACCCAAGTACCTGCCAGGTGCAAAGATTATTAGGATTTGGCAGGAATTGGAAACTTTTGTTGTCCCTGAGCAGGGGGTACCTAATAAAAAATGAAGCCTTAGAAACGGGAAATTTTTCCAGGTAAAGTTTCAACCAAGGGTCAAAGTGTATTTGCTATTTTGGGTAGCTAGAACTGGCAGACTGTCTGGCCTGCACTGGGTAAGGTGAATCCCTCCCCCAGGCTGCAGCCCCTAGATGAGAGCCACCCGGGGGCAGCAGCATCTTGCTGAGGGACAGATGAAGAACCCAGGGCAGTAGTACCACCCACAGTAGCTGCCCTCCCTTCTTGAAAGGCTTCCTCAGTTCTCCTCTGTGGGTCTTTCCCCCACCCCACCCCCCACACCACCTGGATGCTCCTGGCTCACAGGTGAGACATTTGAGACCCCTTTTGTGGGGGAGCATTCAGCAGCTGGACATGGTGGTAAATGGCTGTAATCCCAGCAAGTGGGAAATGGAAACAGGACGATCACAAGTTCAAGGCCAACCTTGGCTACATAGGGAGCTGAAGGCCAGCTTGGGATGCACGAGAGTCTCAGATGGCACACCAAGGAGCTCCTTCGCCAGGGCACTCCTGGATCTGAGTTAGAACAGGGCAAACACCTGCTGTAGGTGAAGTTGAATTCTTCTGAGCTGTTCCTCTCCAAGGGAATGAAAGGGCCAAAGAGAGCGAGAAGGGCGACTACTTCCCCTAGGGAAGCTTAGCGCACTTAGGCAGGACGTGGCCCTCCCAAGGCCGTGCCAGGACAGGACGTGGGCATTTCCATCTCCTTCAGCCCCACAGCTCGGGTCTGTTACCCAACTTTGATGTGAACATGGGCATAAATAGGGACAGAGCCAAGTAAGAAAAGTGATGGCTGGACCCAGATTTCCTCACAAGCTCACTGCCAAGGACTTTGTGGTGACACTTCTGTTTTACAGGAGAGAAGCTGAGGGAGCCAGGATGCAGAAAAAATGTGCTGAGGTGTGAACACAAGACTTTGAGACGCTGCCAACTCCCACGCCAGGCCTCACAAGCCACACAGCTTTGCAGATTTTGTTGAGTCTGATTCTAACAGCCAGCCAGGTGTGCTGGCATGTGCCTTTAGACGGGAGGCCAGAGGGACTAGAGGGTTGCAGATCAGCCTGGGCTGGCGAGGGACCCTACCTGGGCACATGGGCAGGAATACAGCCTGGGCCAGAAGCAAGGACACCACCTACACCCTGCCATCTCCTGCAAAGGGGAAAATGGCACCTTTTCCACTCAGAAGGGCATCCAAAGGCCTTTCCTTAAAGGGACGGAATATTTCATGTATTCTGGTCCATGTATGACTAAAAGCCATCGTTAGCTCCATGTTCGGTCACCTCATCTCCTTCATAGCCCAAGCCCCTTAGGCTAAGGGAAGCCTGGGGGGGGGAGGGGAGGGCTGCCCGGGCCTCTCACTGTGCAAAGGAATGCCGCATCTGGCTTTACCTACTGGGGAATTGAATCTAGGCCAGTAGGCTTTGCAAACAAGCGCTTTAAGAGCTCAGCCATTTCCGCGGTCCCTAGAGCATGGCTTTATGAGCACCCAGGCTTTATCTTCCACTGCCCTGTTGGGCAAATTAAACCGTGTCTGTTTCCTCATCTGCAAACTGAGTATGATGGTACTTCAAAGGTTGCTGTGAAGTTAAAAGTTCACTTGTGTGACTGTGTAGAGCACCTGACACTGTAATTAACAGTCACCAGACTTCATGGTAATAATGGGAACACAGAGCTAAAAGCCCTGAGCCCCTCCCCTGGCGGCAGCCCACTCCTCCCCCAAACCCAAGGCCAGTTAAGCTGTTCAGGACTCCTGCTGAGGAGGGAGCTTCATGAACTTGGATATTAGCAGACCTACTAAACTCTGCTCACAACAATGTGAAATCACAACAGCACAGCCATAAGAAGTTTATTGTGTCTTCAAGACACTACAATCCCTACTCCTCTCCCAGAGAAGGTTCCAGAGACTGGAGGCTGTCATCCAGGCGGGTGGTGGCTCACTTGTCGTTCTCATAGACAGCCAGATTCTTCCTCTTGGACTTTTCGAACTCTTGGTTTCCCCATGTGTAGACAAGGTAAAACACCACAAATGCTTTTAAAAAAAAATAAAAATTAGAAAGCGTAAGCAGTGAGTCCAGAAAACAAGACACACGTCCCTCAAGTCTCTTTTCTGTAACAAAACTGATTGTGCCCGTTTTCTCCAGCTTTAAGAAACCGCTTTTCAGGATCAGGAAAGGGCACAGTACACACCTATTACGCAAAAGAAAGAGGTCTTTCTCATCTTTCCCAATGCCCACTCGAGAAATGCTTTACTAACATAGTTAAGATGCAACTTACCTAATGTAAACGTCACCGTTTTACTTAGATTTTTTGGTTTTCCGAGGGAGGGTCTCGCTCTAGCCCAGGCTGACCTGGAATTCACTCTGGAGTCTCAGGGTGGCCTTGAACTCACGGTGACCCTCCTGCCTCCGCCTCCCGAGGGCCACCACGCCCGGCCAACCCCCATTTTAAAGGGGACATCGCAAGGTAAGCAGGGGGTGCACGGCGGTCACCCCAGCCCCCCCGAGGCGCGGCCGGCCTGCAGCACAGAGCAAGACCGCGCCGTGCCCGTGGCGTGCGGCTCGGCCGGCGCCATCGGCCACACCGCGCCCAGGATGCGGCATCGCCGACCAGGGGGTCGCGGTGACCTCGGAGGGCGACACGCCGGGGACACTCACGCGGCACGACGCGCAGGACGGACCCGCGGACGCGGCGCAGCACGTTGGGGACCCCCTTGCTGACGACGTGCGGGAAGGCGCGCTGCTCGAAGGGCGACAAGCTGTAGGAGATGACGTGTCGCATGCGCGTCAGGTGCCCGAACTCGCGGCCCATGCTGGCGGCCCTGCGGACACTCGCGCTCGGCCCCCGGCCCTGCGCCCTGCCCCCCGCGCCGCGGTCACCTCGCCCTCCGCGGACGCCGCCCGCCGGCTTCAACGCCACTTCCGGCGGCGGCGGAAGCCAGGCCGAGAGCACTGAGGTCACTTCCGGGACGCAAGTGTTTCGTCTGGCCGAGGCCCGTGGGCGGAGCCTAGAGGGACACGTGCGCGCTCCCGTCCGCGCTGGGGCGCCGGGCACGTGCGCGCTCCCGTCCGACTCCGGAGCCGGGCGGTGCGCGCTCCCGTCCGCGCGCGGGAGCCGGGCAGGGGGTGACCCACCTCCGAAGAGAACTCCGGGAGCGGAGTTCGAGTCCTCCCAGCACCCGGATGGCCAGGCTGACGTGGTCTTGCCCTGTCGCGGGAAAGGGGCTGGGGGACCGTCAGACCACCGCCGACCGCCATCGGGGATGGGAGCCCGGGGCTGCCCAGGCATCACCGGCAGGCTGCAGGCCTGCCCGGCGTGTAGTACAAACGTCTCCCACAAAAGTTAGACAAGGCCGGGCGTGGTGGTGCACGCCTTTAGTCCCAGCACTCGGGAGACAGACAGGTGGGAGGGTCGCCCTGAGCTCGAGGCCAACCGGGGCGACTGTGAGACCTTAGCTCAAAAAGCCCCAAGCACACACTCAGAGCTGCGGAGATGGCTCAGAGGTTAGGGTGCCTGCCACGCCTGCCAGATGCAAGCCTGGGGCTGGTGTTCGCTTGCCCATCCCAACACGCAGATAAAAATTGAAAATAGAAGAGTCCATCAATTGAGAAAGGCCGCGTCCCTCGGGGACCAGGTATGTCATTGTCGTTGTCAGCCACGCACCCCTGGGATGAACCTCCAGGCCAGGCACAGTTAGGGGAGGAAAGGATTTATTCAAGCTACAGATCAGGGGAAGTTCCATAATGGTGAAAGAGGCTGGTCTCCTTTCACAGGTGAAGCAGAGAGAGAAAAACCATCACCGACACCGCACACAACAGCAAACAGGCAGGAGGCTAAAGAGAGAGTTTCTTCCCTTTATCTAGCCTTAGAGAGAAGCCTTGCAACCCTTCCCAGACTTGTTGACTTCCTGTGTGTCTGGAATTTCCTTCCTGCACCGCCCTCCCAGGAAGGGATGTTCATGTCTAGCTTCCCCTACTGAGAGGCGGCCTTCCTGTGAACAACATCAGAGACCCACCCAAGATTACTACAAAGGTCAAGTGGACAACAAAACCTAACCATCACATCCATAATACCCCAGTTCTCCCCACTCAGGAGTGCGGGGCGCTGCTGTATTTCCCCCAAAGTGCATTCTTCTTATTCATGCTGTGGTTCTGTGGGCCTCACGGACTTTCCATCTACACAGCGTCTGTAAAAACTTTTGTCACCGGCCACAGAGACTCGATGCTAAGCTCTCATTGGACAGTTTGGGTGTTGTATAGCCTGCTTGTAGCCACAGACCAGCGAGCCTGGCAGGCAGTGGACTTCAATTTTGCAAACGTTCCTCAACTTGGTCACCCTGGCACTGCACAAACTGGTTTTGTATCAAGTACCGTGAGTGTGGCTTGACCGTCTCCCAGGGGATAGTCCCCTTCCGCTGGGGTCGGGTAATGCCTCCCGCCCAGCCTGGTCTCAGCTCCAAAGCAGGAACAGAGTACAGTGACAGTAAAGGATTGAAATAGTGTACTAAAGGGCTGGAGAAATGGCTCAGTGGTTAAGGTGCACTTGCCTGCAGAGCCTAACGACCGGGTTTGAGTCCCCAGTACCTACCCACGTAAAACTAGATGCATAACGTGGCACATGTACCTGGAGTTCTTTGTGGTGGCTAGAGGCCCTGGCGTGTGCCCATTCTCTCTTTCTCTGTTTCTCTTCTGTCTCTCTCTGCAAAGAAATAAATAAAAATATTTTTAAAATAGTGTACTGGGGCTGGAGAGATGGTTTAGTGGGTAAGGCACTTGCCTATAAAGCCTAAGAACCTGGGTTCGATTCCCCAGTACCCACTGCAAAGCCAGATGCACAAAGTGGCACATGCATCTGGAGTTCATTTGCAGTGGCTAAGGCCCTGGTACACCCATTCTCTCGCTCTCTCCCCCCTCTCTTTCTGCTTACAAATAAGTAAATAAAAATATAGTTGGAAAGATTGTGAGAGCCATGGTAGGGGAGAATATCAGAGACTTGGCAACCCTCAGTAACAACACACTTGGGTCATGAGAACCCGGCTGAAGACTGGGTTATCCATGGTCCCCTACCACAAAGACTGATCCAGACGGCCCACGGAGGAGGATATCCAGCTGACTGGGGAGGGGGAGGGGGGGCAACGGGGAATTGGGGATAACAACTCATGGTTGGCCCACTAAACAATGTAACTCATTATGGACAATAAAAAAAGTAGTGTAGCAAATTCAACTGCTATTTGGGTGATTAAAGAGAATGAAACAAACAAAACAAAAGTGGCCTCAAACACATGATGGTCCTCCTACCTCAGCCTCCCAAGTCTGGGACTAAAGGCCTGTGGCAACACCACACCAGGCTTTAAATGTTTCTCTCTCTCTCTCTCTCTCTCTCTCTCTCTCTCTCTCTCTCTCTCTCTCTCTCTCTCTCCCTCGTCTGCTTGCAAGTAACTAATACAAATAAAACATTAAACTAGGGCTGGAAAGATGGCTCAGCAGTTCCAGTGTTTGCCCACAAATCCTGGTAACATGGGTTTGATTCCTGACTACCCACGTAAATCAGATGCACAAGGTGGTGCATGATCTGGAGTTACTTTGCAAGAGGTTGAGGCCCTGGTGTGCCCATTCTCTCTGTCTCTCTTCGCTTCAGGGGTGGGAATCCACTATACTAGCCAGGTGTGAAGGTGCACGCCTTTGATGCCAGCACCAGGGAGGCAGAGAGGTAGGAGGATCGCTGTGAGTTTGAGGCCAGTCTGGAGCTAGAGTGAGACCCTCCTGGAAATAACAAAACAAACAAACAAACAAAAACCTATATTGCAAACCAGGCATAGTGGTTCACTCCTTTAATCCAAGCTCTCAGGAGGCTGAGGTAGGAGGATTGGTGTGAGTTCAAGGCCAGCCTGGGCAAGTGAGACCCTACTACAAAACACACACACACACACACACACACACACACACACACACACACACACACACACACACACACACACACACACACACACACACACACACACACACACACACACACACACACACACACACACACACACACACACACACACACACACACACACACAC
>PVHP010012069.1:8667-31794 GCA_004024765.1 Zapus hudsonius
GACTAGTATTTTTACTGGAATATGGTACATCTCAATGTAGCTTCAATTTTCATTGCATTTCATTTTTTGGCTATTTGTACTTCTTCTTTTGAGAATTCTGTTCAGTTCCATATTCCCCTTTTTGCTTATTATTTGTATATTCTAGATATTAATCCTTGATCAGATACATAGCTGGCAAAATATTCTTCCCATTCTATTGGCTGCTTCTTCTGTTGATTGACAATTTTCTGTGTTGCGCACAATCTTTCATTTCATGAAGTCTCATTTGTTGATTTTTGAACCAATTTCCTGGGCAACTGGATTTTCTTTTAGAAAGTTCTTATCTATGCTTATATCTTGAAGTGTTTTCCCTATGAGTGGAAGTGTTACTTAACATTCTTTTTAGATCGCTACTAATGGCCACCTAAAACAATGTAACTGAGAGTCTTTTCCTGCTTTCTCCTTGATGCTTTGGTCCATTTGGAAAGGAAAGCATATAGCCCTTGTAATTTTCAATGCCTTGAACACAATTGTTCCATAGAATTCTGCAGAGAACAGTCTTTGAGCAATCACGACGACATTTGTGGATGTCTATTATTGATAATGTACCAGCCTGGGAAGGTTTGGAATGCTTAGTAAGTCTTCAGGTATCTGTCGGTAGGCCATTTGGTGTCTTCCATCTTGTCACAGGTCCTAGGAATGGTATATTCAGCTCTGACCAGGATATGTTTGGGAGATCTTGGTGATGGTCAAAGTTCTTAGGAAGGAAACACCTTTGTTTCTTATTGCAATAGTAAATGGGCATGCTTATTCTTGCAGAGTCTGGAAATAGACTGAGTTAAGTAAAAAAGTGCATTTCAACTTCTGGGGATACAAAAATCTGTTTATCGTCTTTCTTTTTTATATGTATTTTTTTATTTGCAGAGAGAGATAGGTAGAAGAGAGACAGATAGAAAGAATAGGTGTGCCAGGGCCTCTAGCCACTGCATATGAAGTCACCTGCATGGGCACCTTCAATGTTAATCTGCTTCTCAAGGGCTCTGAGCCTCAAACAATTCATTTTCAAAAGCACATTAAGGTTCCTATAGGCAATCACAATGAATAGATAAAAGAGAAAAATAGCAAAGGAACTATAAAATGACAGAGATCTTGGGAAGTTCCAGTTTTTGCTCCTTTATCATACAGTGTACCCAAAAAAGCCCTTCTCAGGCTACACTTCCCTTCCTGAACCCCCTACATTTCTCCAGGAAGTTTTGCCTCTGTTACTTTTCTATTTCTTATGTTCATATCCTTTTTTGCATGGTGGTTTTAATTTGTTTCTTAAACTATTGTTATTTATTACTGTGGGTTTTTATTTTTTTTATTTTTGAAGCATAGACTCATTCTAGCCCACCTGGCCTTTAATTCATAGTGACCCTCTTACCTCATTCTTCTGAGTGCTGGAATTAGAGCTATGAGCCACCATGCCTGGTCCTCAGAATATTTTTAATTGTAGAGCATTTCAATCTAATATATTAACTTATGTATTCTCAAGATAAAACAGAAATTATCATCATGCCATATTTGCCTCCAATTCCCCTTGAGAAAAAAGGATGAAACAGAAAATCTTTCCTTTTCTTCCTCTCCCTAGAGATAACCACCAACTTATAAACTGGTGAGTACTGTTCATATATACAATTATCTGTATAATCTATATTATGTACTTTATATAATAGGCATACTGTACACACACAGCTATATTTCCTTAGAGGAATGTTTCTGCACAAAATATAGAGGTTTGCCAATTGTTCTATAAAGTCTCAATGGTAACTATTTTAGGCTTTGTGGGTCTCTGTTGAATATTCTTCATTTATATTTCTTTAGAAAAATATAAAAGCCTTCAAAACTGTAACAACCATTATAGGCTCCCAGGCTGCACAAAGACAGGCCAGGAACTAGATTTGGTCATTTGGGGACAGTTTTCCCACCTTGGGATGGTTTTTCTACCTTTGTGTGTTTTGATAATTTGCATATAAATGGAATCCTGCTGTTTGTGTTTTTTCATAAGTTATATTTTGCTGTCACTATTATGAGACATATATGAGTTGATGTGTGTTGATCTGTTTTAATGAGTCATATTGTAGTCCTTGTATAAACACCACAATTTCCTTTTTTCCACTCTTCTAACAAGGACGATTAGGTTGTTTCCTTCACTTTTTCATGGGAAACAGTGCTGCAGTTTACTTCATCAACAGAAAATCCTGGGCAGCATTCTGTGATTAGCAGAGAGTGCTTTGATATCAGATTCTGGCTGTTACTAGCTTGCTGTTTTTTCCCTAATCAAGCTATTCACTCATCTTTTACTCAGCAAACATATCAGTGGTAGTTTTGCCCCAGAGCAGGTCATCTTAAAGTTTTTACTTGGCAACACCTTTTAACCTGAGAAATAGACAGTATCTCAGGTATATAAAACAGCGACACAAATCAGATATTTACTGATAATTAATAATAAGGAAATTTATTCAAGAGGATTCTTTTTTAGTGTGTGTGTGCATTTGTGTGATTTGTATATGGATATGTGCTTGGAGTGTGTGTAGGGGTCAGAGGAAAATCTCAGGGTGTGTGTTCCCTCATTCCACCTTCCTCCTGAGACAGGGTCTTTCTAGTTTTTACCAGTACATATGTGTAAGTCTAGCCAGCTTCGGGATTCTCCTGGCTCCACCTTCCTTTGACAGGTGCATTGGGATAACAGATGAGTGAGCCACTTTGTGATTGGCTTTATGTGGATACTGAGGAATCAAACTCGGGCCCTCAGGCTTGCAAACAAACACCTTTAACCACTGAGTCATCTCGATAGACTCATGATAATTCTTTATCCATTCATCTGTTGATGGAATAATAGAATATGGTACATATGGAATTTTTTTTGCAGCCATAAAGAACAATGACATCGTGATATTTGCAAGAAAATGGATGCAACTGGAAATCATTATATTAAGCAAAATAACCTAGACTCCGAAAGACAAATGCCATATTTTCTCTTATATGGAACCTATAAAAACAAATATTTATTTGGGATACATAAAAATTTACTAGTTATTAAAGATTAAATTAAATTGGCATACCTATGACATAAATAATATTTGCTTATCTTTACTTAAGGAATTAAATCTTGGCTGAAAATTTGATTTTTTTTTCCCTAGGTTGGGTCTCACTTAGCCCAGGCTGACCTGGAACTCACTGTGAAGCCCAAAGCTGGCCTCAAATTCACAGTGATCTTACTTCAGCCTCTCAAGTGTTGGGATTAAAGGCGTGTGCCACCATGTCTGGTATTGGCTGAATATTTGATATTATAGAATGGAGAACATCCTCAAGGTTTTTTGGTGTCGATTGATATTTTGATTTAATAATTGTCAGTGCTAAGAACACCATTTGGCATAAATATGTATTACCAAATGACAAAAGTATGGTCAAGGCCATTTCAAAAACTGTTGGAATTGCTGTCCTAAAACTAAGCTAAAATTCACTTCAAGATTTTTTTTTCACTTCAAGATTTTTAGATGGGCAGCATGGTGCACAGCTTTAATGAGGAGGTTGAGGTAGGAGGATCACAGTGAGTTCAAAGCTATCTTGGGGGCACAGAGTGAGTTCTAGGTCAGCCTGGGCTAGTTTGAGACCCTACCTCAAAAAAGCAAATAATAATAATAATAATAATAATAATAATAATAATAATAATAATAAATTTAAAATGAAATTTAAGTCTGGGCAATTTTAAAATCAAACCTTCTAACATAATATAATCAAAGGATATGCTAATTATGTGTTGAAGAACGATAGTAGAAAAATATTAAGTCTTTTCCTTAACTAAATCATCCTATTTGTATTAGAGTAGGAAACTTTGTATACACAGTTTAAAAAACTTCAATTTATAATGTTCTATAGTCTCATATATGAAATATAGCATTTCAGGCAGTGTTCATTAGCACCATGGAAGAGCACTGCCAGACACTTCAGGTGCTTTCTTTTTCTTTTTCATTTTTTTATATTTTGGAGGGAGGGTCTCACTGTAGCCCAAGCTGACCTGAAATTCATTCAGGCTGGCCTTGAACTCACTGTGATCCTCCTACCTCTGCCTCCCATGTGCTAGGATTAAAGTCGTGCTCCACCATTCCTGGCTTCAGACTCATTTTTAATTTTTGGTTATTGCATGTTCAGAAATCTTTTAGTGGTGCAAGCATTTTTCCTTTGTATGTATATGTGTGCTGTGTGTGGGTACATACATATGAACAATAAGCATGTGAGAAGATGTTCAACATCATTAACCATTAAGGAAATGAAAATGAAAACCACAACGTGATAGCACATTAGTCACACATCAGGGTGACTATTAACAACAACATAATACCACATAAAACAAAACAAAACAAAAACCTGGACAATAACAGGTTCCCAGAGAGTTATGGAGAAATTAGATTCTTTCCCATTGCTAATGCAGATAGTATAGAAAAATTGATGGTTCCTTAAAAAAAGTAAACAGAATGATTGCATATGACCTAGACATTCTGTTCAGTGTCATATACCACCCAAATTAAAAAGATACACTAAGTCTGGGATTAGCGGTCAAGAGGCTGAAGCAGGAGAATTGCCACAATTTGGACACCAGCCTGGTTTACATAGTGAGTTCCAGGCCAGTAACTAGGGTTCCATAGTGAGACCTTGTTTCCCAAAGCTAAACACACAATCAATGGAGGCAGGGGCTGAGAAGAGGGCTGGGTCCTCAAAACCTCCTACCCTATGGATAGATCCTGTAGGTACACCGAGGAGGGACCCCAGTGGGTAGGGGATAGAGAGGAAGGAAATGGGAGCACCTTCACAAGAATTACTCATACAATCTATATACTTATTCATAAGAAAGATACTAACTTTAAAAAAAAGTGTAAACATTTGAGTTCAACTTCTCAGCTCACACATCAATGCGAGGTGGGTGTGGTGACCTGCCTGTATCCCAGCACTCTGGAGTCTGGATGCCCGAGCTGCAGGCTCATCTGAGAAACCTTGTCTCTATAAATGGGGCAGATAATGATCAAGCAAAACATGTAACACCAACCTCTGGCCACCACACTCATGTGCATACATGTGCACCTTCACACATACAAACATGCATATATGCAAAAAAGAAGGACGTAAATATTCAAACAGAAATCCATACATCAATGTTTATTACAATAAACAATATTACAATAGCAAAAAGGCATAATCAGCCCACCTTGCCACTAGCAGGTAAATGGATAAAGAGAAGTCAGCCATACAGTAGACTAGTCATGGTGAAAAGGACATTGATATATGCTACAACATGGATGATCATGAAAACCTTAATGCTCTAAGTGAAATGAGTCAAAGCCAGAAGAGCAAATACTATAGGACCCACTTACAGTAGGTATCTAGTAAGAGTGGTCTAATTCATAAAGACAGGAAGTCAAGTAGACATTACTGGGGTGGAGGAGCAAGTGGAGTGATTAGTTAATGAATATAGGGTTTCTTCTAGAGATGTGGAACGTGTAGAGATGGATGGGAGTGAGTGATGGGTTGCACAGCACCATCAATATACTCAGTGCTATTGAACTGCACTTCTAAAGATGGTGAAATGACAAATTTCTTGTACTGAATCTCTTGGTACAATAAAGAAAGCAATTGCAGAATAATATGGGTCACTTATGCTTATTTATGCATAATGAAAAAAATGTAAAGACAATAGTGAGAAACTCTGGGTTATAGGATTGAAAATGGGAAGGAAAGACTTCTTTTTACTTAAACATCATTTTATGCTGATTTATTTTTCAAAGCATATTTTTCACATTTCATCAGCTTGCTGAGTGTCTACAGAAGTAAGGACATTGGGGTAGGAGAGAACAAGGTCAGGTGAAGGCCATCTGCCAGTGAGTGCTTGTGTCTCTGTCTCTAGCTTGCCCCTTTCCTTCACCCTTTCCCTCACCCCTGGTGACAGTCCAGGGACTTCTTGCTCATGGAACATTCACTGCTAAACATTTGCTCCTCAGTGAGGAGATAAACTTAGGCATATTAAAAAATAAGGTGCCAGGTGTGGTGGCACACACCTTTAATCTCAGCACTCGGGAGGCTGAGGGAGGAGGATGCTGTGAGTTCAAGTCTACCTTGAGACTACATAGTGAATTCCAGCCTGGGCTAGAGGGAGACCCTACCTCAAAACAAACTCAAAAAAGTAAATAAATAAATAAAAAGTAAAAGGCTGAACAGTGAACCTCAGTGGTAGCACACTTTCCTTAAAAGCTTGAGGCTGTATACACTGCTCACACAAATAAATAAGCAAAGAAACGAATAAGTAAATAACTAAATTGACGTGAGTTAAGGATAAATAACCATATAGAGAGAATTTCAAAGATTGCATTTGAACATTCGACAATTCATGAGCCTTGGATCACTAGATTGCAGGAGGTTTAACGGTTCACCAAGTCAGGAGGAAATTTTTATATGGTGTTTGTGGAAAGCAGACAAATAGTCTAAATTGGAAAGTACCTATGTAGAGGATAGTTGGTAGTTTCTGATTGGTAACATGTCTAGTTAGAGGCTAGGTGATGGATTCTTATTGGCTCATCTTTTTATTTTTTAATTGGTGACACTGAAGCTGTCACAAGCTTCCGATTCCCACTTTCGAACAGCTCACATTTTATTGCCTCTTTACCCACATAGTAAAAACCCTAAGGCATTTGTCTCTTGTTCACAGTGTCTAGCTGATATTAAAACACAAAGCAAAGAGATATGTTGGTTGATCCCAAAATTAAACTGAGTCAGTTTGGGATGATCCATTGTTTTGTGATTTCTTTTTCTCTTTTCTGCTAAAACCAATACTTGAGTAATGACATTACTACAAAAGATTATATTTACTTTTTTAAAAAAAATATTATTTGAGGGCTGGAGAGATGTCTTAGCAGTTAAGTCATTTGCCTACAAGCTAAAGGACCAGAGTTCGATTCCCCAGTGCCTGCATAAAGCCAGATGCACAAGGTGGTGCATGTGTCTGGAATTTGTTTGCTGTGGCTGGAGGCCCTAGCATGCCCATTCTCTCTCACACTCAAATAACTAACTAACTAACTAACTAACTAAATAAATAAATAAATAAATACAAATTTTTTAAAAAATTATTATTTGAGATAGGGTCTCATAAAACCCAGGTTGACCTTGAATTTGCTATATAGCTGAGAATGGCCATCAATTCCTGATCCTCCTGTCTCTGCTCCCTAGTGCTTTGACTGCAGATTCTTACCACCACATCAGGCAAAAGGTCAAATTTCTACCTGTGTATTTCTCATTTAATGAGCAATATGCTTCTTGAACTCAATTTCAATCACCTGCATTGCTGTATTTCTTGAAAGCTCATCAGTATTGATTCCTGGCCAGTTCAAGCCTGATGTATTTTAAACTGAGGAGGTATTTCACTTGCCTGTATACTTTTCAGAGGATATGAAACATTTTATAGTCTGATACATAGTGCAAAATAAGAGAGAATTGAAAGATAACAGAAGTGTCCCCAGAAATGAGGTGGGGTGAATGTTGATAGGTAAGTGATATTAAGTAGAGTTGTTGTACAAAATTAAGGGTGCATACAGGTTTTTTTTTTATTTCCTAGGATTAAGCTGAAAAGGGGGTTTGCCCTGCCAGATCTTTCATAAATCACACTGAGTAACAATCAACAGTATCTGTGATGAGAATTTTGCAGAAGGAACAGAAACCTTCTTTAAATAAATGGGTTGTCAATCAGCTATAAGACTGAAGGTACAATGGTACATTGTGCAGCAGTGTAGAAATTTCCCAAAGGGGTCCAAATGATATCTAGATTTTTCTTTCTTTGGTTTTAACTTTTTATGGGCTAGGGCTTAATCACAATTATTCTGAGTCAATTCACTGCAAGTGCTGGGGAGTGGCGATTTCAGAATTGAGTCCTTATAATAAACATGACTTTCATGGTGGATTAATGACATTGTAAATGTTCTGCAGGCAAAGTGAATATTTTATTGGCAAAGTTTCCTAGTGGGCTGATGTACTCACTTGGTGAGAAGAGCACCCCATAATGTGGGGGACAGCAGCTGCATTCACAAGTAGAAGGGGAGTCTTTCTAAGAAAGAACTTGGCATATTCTCACTCAAGCTACACTTCAGTTTTGAGACGCTAGTATGACACATGAAATGGTTAGATGATCTAGGAAGCTTACTGGGTACTTTTCAGAGATCTTGTGTGCATGCCAAGCAGGTTGCAAGAACCTGCAGGTCTCACTGCCACTGCCTTATGGGCTGCAGCCTGCCTGGCCAGACCATCTTTGCTGCATGGATGAGAAGGTAGAGGCTAAGGAGCAGCAGTGAGCAGAACTTTTGCAGGTTCATCCAGCTGGGTTACTCAACTGTGAGAAATTGCAAGTCTTAGAGGCTTCTTAACCTATTGATTTAGGGTTTATTTTTTTGTTGCTTTCATTTCTAACATACTGTTCAATGTTCACTGAATCATACCCCTCATCAAAACGTGTTCTAATGACAAGGAACAGCCCAGTCTGCTTTTAGGAGTTAACAGGAACAAACTGAGATTCCCTAAATATCCAAACTGATATGGTCTCTGTAGTCACTCTGGCAACCAAGGCTGTAATGTGGCATTTCGCTTTTGCTTGCAGCCTAAGTATCCAGATCAAATTTGTTACTTGCTTATGGACTAAGAAAATAAGAAAATGAACGGGCATGCTGGCACACACCTTTAATCCCAGAACTCAGGTGGCAGAGGTTGGAGGATCACTGTGAGTTCAAGGTCTGCCTGGGACTACAGAGTTCAACCCTACCTTGAAAATCCAAAAAACAAAGGAAAAAGAAGAATAAGAAGAAGATGAAGAAGAAGAAGAAGAAGAAGAAGAAAAAGAAGGAAAGAAAGAAAGAAAGAGAGAAAGAAAGAAAATAAGAATATGAAGGCAGATTGAGACTATATATATATATATATAGATAGATAGATAGATAGATAGATAGATAGATAAACATATACATATATACTATATATAAGATTTGTGATTGTTGTGGTTGTTGTTTTCAAGGCAGGGTCTCAGTCTAATGCAGGCTAACTTGGAACTCATTTTGTAGCCCCAGGCTCATCTCAAACTCGTGGTGCTCCTCCTCCCTCAGCTTCCTGAGTACTGGAACCACCACATCCAGCTTGACATCTCATAATTCTAATTTATGTTTTCAAAATCAAATTCTACAAATTGGACAGGAAGTTTATGCTTTGTTTGCATGGGTATGTTGTGCTGTGCATCTATATTTGCATGTGTGCTGGCCAAAGGTTGATGTTGGATGTCTTCCTCAATGGCTCTCCACTCCACTTTATTTACTGAGGTAGTTTCGATCTTGAACCCAAGGCTCATCAATTTGGCTAGTCTAGCTAGCCATCTTGCCCTGGAGATATCATGTCTTTGTTTCCCCAAGCCCTGGGATTTCAGGCTGTCACTATGCCCATGAGGATGCAGGGTATCTAATCTCAAGTCCTCGTGCTTGCAAGGCAAGTACTTTGTCCACTAAGCCAAGTCCACAGTCCAAGAAATTTAGCTTTAAACTATAGTCTCGGGCCGGGCGTGGTGGTGAATGTCTTTAATCCCAGCACTCGGGAGGCAGAGGTAGGAGGATCAAAATGAGTTCAAGGCCACCCTGAGAATACATAGTGAATTCTAGGTCAGCCTGTACTAAAGTAACTATAGTTCCAGAGGCCTATAGAGACCAGGTCAGGAATAAGCATACACAGAGTAGTGAATTGAGCTTGAAGTGTACTCTGTTGGCCAGCTGTTATAATGCTAGAAAGTTCTGTGTATGCTGCCTGAGGGAGAAAAATTATCAACAGGCTTACTCAACTATGGATCAACTCTGCATGCCACCATGCAAGAAATGCCAGGTGAGAGGCACAGAAGAGGAGCTAGTCTTAAATATATATATATATTATGTATATTATCACTGTTATACTCATTTATTTCCATGCCCCTGTTCCTGGTACCCTTGGGCCCTCTCAGTGGGGCTATGGTATTCACTGTGGTCATGAAGTCATTAAGCCCTCAGTCAGTCTCTGTGGGGTATTGGGGGACCATGCCTCACCGTTTTCCTACCCATCCTGTGGCTCTTACAGTCTATGCACCCCCTCTTTTGCAATGTTCTCCGAGCCATGGCAGGCCTGTTGGCAGTCTAATTTAGTGTTGATGTCTTTGTAGCCTCTGGATTTCTGCTTTGATAGGTTGTCAGGCTACCAGTAAAAGCAGTATTCATGACACTGCTTCCTCTCCAATTTCTCCTGGGCCCTGGCCAATGTGGTAGAGGTGGCAAGTGTCGTAGTGGATAGTTGGTTATCCATTTTCTCAGCTATCAATAAAGTAAAACATTCTCCAACCAAATGTGAGAGCAGCTTGTGTGCAGAATGTTGTGGTCAGCTTTCTAGTTGCTGCGCAGAAAGAACCCAAACAAAAGCGGCTTGTAGAGGAATGGGTTTATTTGGCTTACGGACTCGAGGGGAGACTCCATCCTGGCAGGGAAAACGATGGCATGAGCTGAGGGCTGGACATCACCTCCGCCACAGCACTGCAAACAGTGGCAGGAAGGTGTGCCAAACACTGGCAAGGGGAAGCTGGCTTATAACCCCATAAGCCTGCCCCCAACAACACAGCTTCATCGAGGTTGTAAAACCCAAACTGCCATCAGCTGAGGATCGATCTATCAGAACACATTCATTTGTTTGTGGGGGACACCTGGATCAAACCATGACACAGAGTTGTTTGAGAGACTTTTGGTGTGCAAGCTCATTCTTCTTCTCCAGAGAGCAGTGAGGGTTTCTCTCTGAAGTCTGGGATTCCTGACCATGGGATGCTGACTTGATTTCCAGTACCAGATATGAGTTCTCTGTCACTGAGGGGGCAGAGAAAGAAGTTAGTCTTAATATTGTCAATAGGTATGGCTCATAAATTGATTGTCCAGCAGGGGTAGAGTGAATGGAGGGAAGAGGACCTGGTCATCTACAAAGGCCACGCCTCAATGTGGAACCTGGCACTTAAAGTGCTGATCCCTGGTAGGATGGACAATGCACTTTGCAGGTGTAATCACTGGCTCATATTGTCAAGCATCTTGGCACTATATTCACCTGTCATACAGAAGCTTATGGAAGCTATAGGTTGCAGATTTCAGTTCAGTGACTACATGAATAATTCATCAGTCACTGTGCCAGTTTGCAGCAACTATTTTCTTTCTTTCAAATGCTTAGATTTCTTAGGTGAAGACCTAGCTGCTAAGAAAGTGAAAATTCCAAACTTAGCTCTAAGGCTCAGAATTGGCAGGTAAAGAACTGTGTTTTCTTGAATTCATTTACCTGCTGTGCTTTGGTTTGGCCCTATTTGACTACAATTTCTTAGTAATTGATTAAGCAGACTCGATTTGAATGACATTCTACATGAGTACCAAGGCTAGCATTGATTCATAGAAAATTCCTTTCCCCAGCTGGGATTGGTAGCCCAGGCCTTTCATTCTGGCTCTCAGGGGACAGAGGTAGGAGGATCACTGTGAGTTCCAGGCCACACTGAGACTACATATTGAACTCCAGATAAGTCTGGTCTAGAGTGAGACCCTACCTCAGAAAAACAAAACAAAGAAAATTCCTTTCCCACTTTTGTAAAATCTGACTGTTCACATGTATGGGGGAGGGAGGATGGCTAGGCACACACTCTACTATTGGGCCATGTTGTCAGCTCAGCTCATGTGTGTGTTGAAGTGTGTGAGGTAATATGAATGAAACAACATTGTCCAGGAATGAATAATTGTTGGAGCTAGGTCATGAATACATTGTGGTTCCTGAAATTGTTCTCTCTCTCTGCTACATTACACAAAGAAAAAAAATTGTCAACTACTTTGCTTTCTATTATAGGTGATAATTCACTTCTCCTATGGGACTTCATTTTCTTTTATTTTAAAATTATTAATTGTAAGTAGGTTGTAGCAGAGACAGAAGAAGTAAGTTCAAGGCCAGCCAGGTCAGCCTAGGCTACAGTGAGACCCTGTCTCAAAATAAATGAATAAAATTATTATTGTAAAAAATTCAAAGAATGTGAAACGTGAAGACATTCAATGTCATTTAGGGCTGGGAACAGCTCTGTGACAGAGTGCACAAGGTGCTAGGTTCCATACTGAGAAGCAGTTAAAAAAAAAAGGCCTGATTTATATCTTGCTGTGGGCTTTGCCCCAGCTCACATGCCTCTCCACTAGCACCAGTAAGATGTGGATCTCTTCACAACATATTTATTTTGCACCAAGCATATATAGAAATGGATTGTTTTTCAAAAGAATTGTTGTGCTCTAAAGGAGAATTTGATTTTTCAGAAAGGTCAGTTTCTTTCCAAGCAAATCATGTATCCAATCTCACAATGTAAAGAGGTTGGAAAAATAGTTATCATTTGACAGAATCTTGTCATTGGCAGATTTTGTTTCAACTAAAGAAATGTACTCCTTTATTAATAGGTTCAGCTTTACTGAGATTATAAAATGAAGTGAATGTATCTGAAGTGTTTTGAGCACATAGTAGTTGGTAACTTCAAGGTATGGCCAAGGAAAGCCACTTGCATTTATATATATGTATATATAAATATATATAATATATGATATATATCAGTTAACTGTGTTTTAGTCAAATGTATTTCACAAGCACATTTCAGAAGAAAAAGCTAACCCATTAAGGTCAAAGAAATCAGATGTGATTTTGGTTAATTTTTCTATTTTATTGAGACAATGTCTCATTATGCCTTAAATCTCAATCCTTCCCAAGCATTGAGATTAAGGTGTGCACCAGCATGCTTATTTTGATATTGATTAATCTTTAATGAATGAAGTACAGACTCATTCTGAAGCCATGTTTCTTACTGTTTATGCTTGTGGCAACATGGATATTTAGATTCTTGAAATATTACTGAATGGTGAGTACTGAATGCTATGAATGTATTTTGAAAAGATGCTTTCTCTCCCTTTTTTATTATGGGATATCTCCAGCTATTCCTCCCTACCACTGTATCGTGTTGGTGTCATGGAAGGTTTTTTTAAAAAGCTGTTTTTTCCAAGATGCCTTTTATTAACTTCTAACCATGGCAGGAGTAACAGATCTGAAAAGAAACACTACATTTTCTCTCTCTGATTCAGGGTTGGTGTGTATGCATTTATGTGCACATGTGTATACATGCCTGTGGAAATCAGAGAATAACCTCATGTTTCATTCTGCATCTATCCATTGGCTTGTAACTCATCATACAGTAGTCTAGAATGGCTGGCTAGGGTCCCCAGCCTGTTTCTGTGTCCCTAGCACTGGGATTACAATTGTGTGCCACCAGGCCCAGCATTTTTATATGGGTTCTGGGAATCAAACTCAGGTTCTAATGCTTATGAGGTAACCACTTACTGACTAACCCATCTCCTGAGCCTTCTGACTCAGGGTGTGTGTGAGAGGACAGAGGACAACCTTGAGTGTCGGTCCTTGCCTTCCACTTTGAGGCAAGATATCTTTGTTGTTCACTAGTGCATTTGCTCGGCCAGTAAGCTTCACCTGGTCAGTAAGCTTCTAGGGTTTCTCCTTTCTTCACCTCCCATCTTGGAACAGGAGCCCTGAGATTACCAACTCCACATCCCACCACATTGAGCATTTACATGGCTTTTGAGGATTCAGAGTCAGATCATCCCACTTGTACTGGAAGCACTTTTGCCCACTGAGCCAGCTGCCCAGGAAAGGCACAGGTCTGATAGCTGTGGAGGTTTCAGACCTGTTTGAATGTGTGTCATGCACAGCCTGCCTGCTGTCACTTAGCCAACTGCTCCACCTGTGCAGCTTCTCCAGTGAGGCAGTTGGTAAGGATTTAGTGTCAGGCCCTTTCTGATTTTATTAACCAACACAGGTGCCAGCACATGCATGCATCCATATACCACCACACACATTCCCTCAGGAAGTCTCTAATGGGCACACAGGAGCTGCTGCCTTGATATTGTACTACAGAGACCCATTTACTGGGGGAAATGTTTGCTAAATACTTGCCATGAATAAAACCTTATAGAAATCTGCAGAGGTAAAGTCAGTATCCTCAGCAGAAAGCCACTACTGCGGGCTGTTATGGAGAATTTTGAGGTGTAACTCCTGTGTTAGCTCAAAAGACAGCTGCTGGATTCCAGTTTGTCCAGTTCCCACTTCTCAGGAAGTTTTCTTCCACGTTACCATTCTGCCTGTGACTGCCAGAGCCGGGCATAAGCTTTAAAAATTTTTTAAGATGAATCAAGTAACTTTATCAAGAAATTATAATTACTATGTGAAATAGAATTTGTACTCTACTTCCTTAGAGAGCTACAAGAGCACAAAGATCTCCAAAGAAAACTTAATGTGGGCTGAATAGGTGGCTTAGTGGTTAAGACACTTGCCTCTAGTGCCTAAGGCCCCGGGTTCAATTCCCCAGGACCCACATAAGCCAGACCCACAAGGTGGTGGCACTGGTTCTCTCTCTCTCTCTGCCTGAATATGAATAAATAAAACATTTTAGAAAAAGATTGTAAGAGATAAATTTAAATAAATAAAATAAAAATTAAAAAAAAAACTAAATGTGCTATGAATGATGTTTTGTGCTATTGGTATTTTTGAAATTTTAGTTATTTTTCCATCTTTGACATTTCCATACATGTAAATGATGCACTTTGATATTCTCCTCAATTACCCTCTCATTCCTCCCTGCTCCCATTGGCACACCTCTTCTTCCCCATGAATCCCCATCTTACTCGCATGCCCTTTTCTCTCATCCATTGAGTTAAATTAGGTTGCTTGCATGATCATGGGTGGAAGGTTATTTCCTATGGAATGGGCAACTTACCATTGGCTACACTTCTTATGAACCTGACTCCTCCTCTCCCAGCAACCATGAGCTGCCAGAGGTGTGAGGTCTCATGTGACCTTCCCCTATTGATGATTATGTATTACAGGCTTACTCTTGCACAGCAAACCATAGCTTCCATGAATTTATGGGTGTAAAGATCATGTCTTATGAAGAAGGCAGGGTTTCATAGCCTTTCTCCTCATCCTTGAATATATATATATATATATATATATATATATATATATATATTCAATATATATATATATATATATATATATATATATATGAATTAAAAGTGGACACAGGGCCTAGGGAGCTGGCTCAATCATTAAATTGCTTGCTGGAAAAGAATGAGGGCCTGGGTTTGAGCCCCAGCACCCAGTGCTGGGGAGGTAAAGACAGAGGAACCCTTGGGTTTGATGGCTAGCTAGTATACTAGAATCTGTGAGCTCTAGGTTAGGTGAAAAATGTCTTGAAATATAAGGTGGGCCTGGGAAGATAGCTTATCATTTAAAGGCTCTTGCTTGCAAGCCCTGCCTACCTGGGTTCAGTTCCCCAGTACCCACATAAATCTAGATGCACAATGTATCTGGAGTTCATTTGCAGCAGCAAAAGGCCCTGGCATCATGCCCATGCTCACTTGCTCTCTTTTTCTCTCTTTCCCTCTTGCAAATCAATGAACAAAAATATTTTAAAAATAAGATGGAGAAGTTGGGGAGAATGCTCAGTGGCTAAAGGTGCTTGCTTACAAAACCTCCAGGCCCATGTAAAGCCAGATGCACAAATGGTGCATACATCTGGAGTTTGATTACAGCAGCATCAGGCCTGGTGCACTCATTCTCTCTCTCTCTCTCTCTCTCTCTCTCTCTCTCTCTCTTAAATAAATAAATAAAATATCTTAAAAATAAGGTAGAGAACAATTGAAAAGGACATCCAATGTTGACTTCTGGCCTTTACATGTACTTACACATAAGTATGCATGCCTGCATACAAACATGTGACTACACATGAGAACATGCACAAATATGCCAACCACAAACATTAAAAAAGAATAAAAGGAAAAAAATAGAGATGAAAATAATTTGGAATTGTAATACCATGACATAGCTGCATAGAATGTATACATATGTACATATATCTATGTATGTATATGTATATATATTTATATATATATGTATCAGGAAGAAAGGGAGGACAGAGAAAGAGAGAGAGAGAGAGAGAGAGAGAGAGAGAGAGGTCTTATTTAAGACTGTTAAGGCTGACTGGTGGCTTAAAACTTGGTAATGCAGACCATGTCCTTGGGAGGTCTCACAATTTGTTTCTTCTGTCATGCACACCCCATGGAAAGTGGAGGACTGATTTCCCTCATCAGCAGCAGGGCTCAGGATATCTCGGCCTCCTCTTATACCATAGTCTCAGGGCTGAGCTGTGACTTCGGAGTAGCTGAGGGACTCTAAAGTGTGCACACATACACACAAATTCCAAAAAAGGCCCTTGTGAATTGCAAAACAGAATAATTTTCAGTAGGGAGAGAAACTTCTGGCAAAGTTTGGATGGTGTCCTTACCCATCAGTTTATTCTTTCACTGGTTCATTTTTTATTCATTTACTCATCCAATGAAACTTGTATTATTTTTTTAAAAGATATTTATTTGTGTGCATGCATACACATGCATGTATGAGCATGCAAGGGCCTCCTGCCACGGCAAATGAACACCAGATGCTTGTGCCACTTTTTACATCCTGCTACACTGGAGTTGAACTTGAACAAACACACCTTTGGTCTGGACTCAGGGTCCTAATTTTCAGCTGGTCACTAAGGATGGAAAAGAGAAAGAATATCACTGCCCCAGGACAGCTAAAGATGTTGAGCTGTGGAGAAAAAAAGATAGGAAGGTGGGGGGACTTAATTACAGTGAGGAGGCTTAATTTCTATAAGAGGCAAGTGCTAGAATTCCCTGGGGCTATAGATAGACAATGAAGAGGGCTGGTTGGGGTGTCTTTATGGGAATTTCCCTTGGATAAGCAGTCCTGGAGCTCAGCACAGGAGACTAAAGGGAGATGAAACAATCATATTGCCAACTCTTCATTGTGGCTCAAAGCCCAGCACAACTAATTTCATTTCTGCTTATCAACCTAAAAGTTTGCATTTACTTATTCATAGCTTATGTATGGTCCTTTCATTTCACAATGTCACCAACAGCATTTTTATTTTATTTTATTTATATTTATTTATATATTTTATTTTATTAATATTTTTATTAATATTTTATGTTATTTTTCAGAAAATAGGTAAAACGGAGGTTGGACATATAAATCAGTGGTAGAATGCTTACCCTGTCCCCTGAGGTCACAAAAATGATAACTAAATAGAAAATATGGGAAAACAATATGTAAATGAAATGTAGAATGTCTTATGATCTTGCCTTCTATGTATAATTTAAAACTGGTAAATTAGCCAGGCACATTGTCACATACTCTTAATCCCAGCACTTGGGAGACCTAGGTAGGAGGATCGTTGTGAGTTCAAGGCCAGGCTGAGACTATATAGTGAGCTAGAATAGCACCCTTCCTCAAAAAAATCAAGCAACAGGGCTGGAGAGATGGCTCGGCAGTTGGGGCACTTGCCTCCAGTGCCTAGGGCCCCCGGTTTGATTCCCCAGGACTCACATGGGCCAGACCCACTCTCTCTCTCTCTCTCTCTCTCTCTCTCTCTCTCTCTCTCTCTCTCTCTCTCTCTGTGTGTGTGTGTGTGTGTGTCTCTGCTTGAAAATGAATAGATAAAATATTTTTTAAAAATCAAGCAACAACAGAAAACGCGGTAAATTTAGTACAGTTACTTAAAATGGCTTATCCTGTGTTCACGTTTTAAAAAAATATAGCTGGTCATGGTTTATGTACTCTGCAATCCCCGCTCTCTGGAGACCAAGGAAGGAGGACTGATATTTTAGTCTGAGGCCAGCCTGTGCTACATAAGAAGACCTTGATTCAAAACAAAACAAACAAGCAAATAAAACCCAAATAAACAATAACAGCACCAATGTTTCACGCCTTGGACATTGTGTTGTTATTCAGGAGGGCCTGTGTAATCCATGATGTGGTTCACTTGTTTTGCTTGGTCCAGAATGACAGGTGGAGTCTGGGTAATTTTTGAAAGCCCCGTTGACTTCCTTTCCCCACTGGATTATGTTAGTTTTCCCTCGGTGCAATAAAATACATAAGGAAAACCACGGAAAAGGAGGAAGGATTCATTGTGATTCATAATTTCAGAGTTTTCATTCCATGCTGGACAGGCACTGCTGCCTTCAGGCCCTGGCAGAAGTGTGTGACTGAGAAAATGTTCACTTCATAGTGAAGCCAGAAGCTGGTCTCCCAGTACATCATTCAAGGGCATACTGCTAGTGACCTACTTCAAGCTCCACCTGGGGCCACCTCCTAAACTTTCTACCAACTCCTATTTGTGCCAATAGCTGAGGAGCAAGTGTAATAACATAGGATTTGGGGGGATATTCAAGATCAAAACCACACAACCATGAGGCAAGGGCCATGTTGAATTTGCTCACCACGTTACCCCTAAAGCAGGCATTTCCTGGCAAATACAACTTAGTACTGTGTAAACCCTCCCAGCTTTCTCTTTTGTCCTGAATTTATACAAGGCAGTGAGAGTGTAGACTGGATAGCCCAAGGTTAGAAGGCCGAGAGGAGAGAGAGAGAGAGAGAGAATACTGTTTTTGAAGTTCAAATCACTTTACGTGTTTACTTTATCAGCCTCTTAAATTTTTATATTATTTTGACTTTTGGGACAAGCTGGTAGAGAGGACTGAAGGGCTGACCATTTCCTCAGGTGTAGCCAGAGGCACATAATGCAGGCAGTGGTTCAGGTTATAAACCCGTGAAATCAAGATGATGTTTGATGACTTGGGTTTATTTCAGGGACCTGAGTGGCCAGGTCACAGCTGAAGGAGGTAGTTATAACTATGAAAGAGTTACATTGAAAAAAAAATTAAGGGCTGAAGAGATTGCTTAGTGGTTACAGCATTTGCCTACAATACAGAAGGACCAGAGTTCAATTCCCCAGTTCCCATATACAACCAGATGCACAAGAGGGCACATGTGTCTGGAGTTCATTTGCAGTGGCTGGAGGCCCTGGTGTGCCCATTCTCTCTCTCTCTCTCTCTCTCTCTCTCTCTCTCTCTCTCTCTCTCTCTCTCTCTCTCTCTCTCTCATAAATAAATAAAATATTTTAAAAAATTTAAGACAATGTCTCACCCACGTTGACTCAAACTCACTATCCTCTGGCCTTGGCCCCCAAGTGCTGGGATTATGTAAGCGTGCTGCCACACTCAGCTAGAGAAAAAGGACTTCTGAAGTAATATGGTAGAGTTTTAGAGTATTGTTTGAGGGCCGGCCAGAAAATTAGATCAGGACTTTTTAAGGAAAGCGGATGTGAGACTCTGTCTTCAGCCATAGTTCCTTTCCCTGTGGCTCTGGCTCAATAGAGCTTTCTTTAAAGTCTAAAGTGAGGATTCTCAGCCTGGTGGATATGAATTCCCTTCAGGGGGTGGAAGAATCTCCTAAACACATATGCAAAAACTTGTGAATATGTGCATTTTCTAAAGAATAGGTCCTTAGATCTCATTAGATTTTCAAAAGATTAAGAACCACTGTGGAAAAGAGGCCTAAGGCCAGCTTGGGCTACATGGTGAGTCCCTGACTTAAAAAACAAAACAAAACCAAAAGGGAAACCCAATCACTGTGGAAATGTTTGTCCTAATAAAGTAGCCTTTCAGGACCGCCCCCTCCCCCATGTGCCCCTCCCCAGCCAGTCCTCTCATTAGCCTGTGAATTACCTTCTAAAAAGGGCTATTTGGGGAACTCAGCAAAGAATTCCTTTGCATGGATTTTTAAGGCAGTTAACTGAGTACTGACTCAGCATCTGTCGTCATAAATACCACAGGGAGAGGAGGCGGTGACATTGCCTAAAAGCTAAAGAAGCACTGTCTACCATCACCAGCATGGCTAGTTCCCAGTCTTGATTTGAGTATACTAGATCAGAGGGTGTGCATTGAAAAACCGCTCCAAAAAGATGTTGGAGGAGAAAGGGTTTTGTAGGAGTGCGAAGGGAGAGGTGGTAATGGGGGTGAATATATGATGGAAATACATTATACAAATGTATGAAGTGGTTAAAAATAAAGTAAAATATTTTTTTGAAAAAAGTCACAGTGGTTTCTCTATAAGACCCATTCCTGAGCATCTTCATACTTATAGGCAATCTGCTAGTCAAAAATGAAAGGTTTCTTTTTAAATGGCACTCATTTTAAGTATGTCATCATAGAGATTTTTAATCTTGGGTTTTGTGATAGTTCAGGAAATGGCATTTGACGTTTTAGTTCTGTTTCTATGCATTCTCCAGGACCTTGGGGAAGAGTTTTCTTCTGATGCTTCCAGGGAATTGAGGCCTCAAAAATATTACACAATAAGACTGGAAGAATTTTGTCACAAATCACTAAGATAAGAAACAGGAAAATAACAAAGTTGCAGTGATTGCATGAGATGACCATAGTTCCCATATGTGGCCCTTAACCCTTCCCCAGTGTCTCAGTATCTCTTAGATGTCATCCTCTGGAATGTTCCTGCTCTCTGGCACAGCAATCAAAAAATCTCTTTTATGAGAAAGTGAGCTCCATGGATGGATCTACTCCATCCAAGTGGATGTTTTAAACCCAATTATTTTCTCAACTCCCCTCCCACCAGCCCTTCACCTCCTTTAAGAAAGACCATTTTAGCACTTCTGCACAGTTTCAAAGTACCCTATGAGCAGCATTGAGTGCCAGACTGTTTCCCTGGGGATGGGCTTCTTGGGACCTATTAGGCTGCTAGCCAAGAAGTCTTGAATTCTATCTTAAATTTCATGTTACTTTAAAATTTTATTCTGTACACGATTTCTGCATATTTTTGAAGTTTTTCCAAGTAATTTCTTATTGAAATGATCAAGTGGGCATTTGTGGAAGTCACTATGTGTTTGTCAGCTGCTCTACAGATCTGGCTGACTTTCTGTTTACTTTAAAAGTGTTAGAAACATATGGAGTTCAAGTAAAGCACATGTCCAGAGAAGACCCAAGTTTGTTGATTCTGCAAGATTTTCTTACTCAGAAGGTGGTATCTTGAATCAAAAGATAGTATTGAATTATGTTTTCCAGAAATTTCCCTCTTTGGGAAACATTCTTCTAACCATAAGGAAGGTCATTAGAGAAGGCTAACATAGCTGCAAATATTTTTAGCATATCTCAGTTAGACCACCAAATACCATTCTGTTTTTGGAACAAGGGGTGGATCTGTACTCATTTGCAAAGTACATGTTTGTCTTTCCTAATGTCCTGATTTTCTTCCCATTCATGAAGCAGGTGATACACTCCTGGAGACACAATTCCTATGTGGGCTAAAGAAATCGAGGTAGAGAATTTGTCCCAGGAAATCAGTGATAAAGTGGGACTAAAACTTAATCTTCTGATACCCATTATCTTTTTGTGAGGGAAGGTTGTATAAGGGTAAATTCCTACCTGATGATAAGACTTGACTCTAGCAAATATGAGCTAGGAGGCTTGTTACAAGATCTTTGGCTTCTGTGCACCTCACTTTCCTCATCTCTGAAAGGAAGATATTGCTGCTTGTTTTGCAGGATGGTGGTAAGCTAAAGGACACAATGTTTGTAAAATGTTGGATGAACACTAATAGGCAAAATATAAATATTCATTAACTTGGGGCTGAGGGTGTTCTCAGTGGTCAGAGAACTTGAATAGCAGGCTTGAGTTTGATGGGGGTGGAGAAGGTGGAGGAGAGGGGAAAGGGAGAGAGGGAATGAAGGAGGGAGGGAAAGAGACTATTTTTGTTAACTATTTCCTTCATATTGTAGGAAAAAGTTCTTTAAGGAAAGAAATAAGAGTTATGATGATTCAATGGCAATTACAGAATCTCAGACTCTCTAGAACTGGAAAACTCATTAGAAATCAACTAGTTTAATTAACTCGTGTTACAGCAAACAGGCCCAGAGAGGGTGATGACATGCCCAAGGCCTCAAGGTGACACACAAACCCCAGCCAGAACACTAGCAATTAAGACAGGAAGATGTCCTTAAGCAACTTTTGCTTTATAAGGTGCTTATTTGATAATGGCTATATAAATCAGTTATATTTAAGATGGTACCGAACTAAAATAAAACAGAATTTTTGAAAGTTAAAAGGCATTTTTCAATTTAAAAATACAATGATACACATCTTACGAATAAAAATATTAGCAAATGTAGTCATTAAAATATACATCATCTTGCTAATCCCCTTTATACTGGTAAAAAAAAGGACAATGACAATATTTTCCGGGATGTTAAATAAAATTTCACTTAAATTGCTTCTAGACTGTTCTCCTCCAACTCAAATTACTTTATTCTGCCTGCCATAAGAAGAAATAATCTTAATACATAGTTAAGTGCTTGTCTTCCTCATACTACAAAAGAAACATTTGTTCTCCCAATAACTCTTAAGTAAACTGCTATCAAAACAATTAGTGTTATTTTTCTATTATCCTCCTATTTGAGAGTAAATAAGCATTCATGAATATGTTAGTTATCTTATAGGTGGAGAAGATAAGGAGCTCTCCATGTCTCCAGAAGCAAGAAGTCATCAAGTGCATACAAAGGCTCTAGAACCACTCACATTTCACCTCAGCACTGCTGAAATTGGCTCAGCTTTGCTAGTCCAGACAAGCAGAAAGAAGGCAGGATGTTTTGCTAAGATTGACCACGAATGAATAAACCTTCTTTTGTGTACCGTGACTGCAATGATACCATTTTCTAACCAAGTATTTGACACCTTTATTGCCCACCAAGCTCTTTAATTTGCACATGCTTTAGAAAATACTTCTTAGAGTTATGTAATGGACATTTAAAAGAATTGAGAGCCTCGAGGTTAAAGCCTTTGGTTTCCCTGGGCAGTGCCTCTCTGAACACAATCACTTTGAAAATAAGTGATTGCACGCACTTTAAGCTCAATCTACTTTAGGTAATCATGGCCATGTTTTGGCAGCTTTGAATATGCGTTTTGAAATCTCGGGCACAGAATTCTTCACCATCTGCAGTGGTTAAATGTTGTGCTGCTGAAAGGGAACACATTTTTCCAGGGGAGGAGCCGAGATGGGGGTGGGGAGAAAACACAGCAAAGTGTTTTCTCTCCTGTTATGAAAGACCAAGTT
>PVHP010012069.1:31894-43998 GCA_004024765.1 Zapus hudsonius
TGCTCGTCTGCTCTGTCCATGATCAAGGCCTCAGCAGGTGATGAGAAAAGGCTGGAAGGAGAATGAGGCACCGAGAGGCCCGAGCTGAAAGAAATAAAGACTTCCAGTACATCACCCTGACAGTAAAGAGCCAAGGAAAAGTGACGTCTGGCGAGGAGTGCTTATATATTTTTTGTTCCCCAATCTGCATACATTTTTCTCTAGCTAAATGCAAATGGAGCCAGGCAGCTCTGGGCGATGGAGCCCCCAATGCAGCCCACCGCAGCTCCAGCCTCAGCCCAGGGGCTGTGTTTGTTTACTTGCCTGGGGAAGAAGCTGCTAAGTTCCACAGTTTAGAGTATTTCACATGTTTGTGGAAATCACTGTGATTCTTTTCACTTCTGCTTGTCATTGTTTGCCCAGAGTTCACTTTGCCAGATGGCGCTTTATTGTCACTAGTGGTTACACCTCGCTATTGGATCAGTTCAAGACCAAATGGTGTGAAGAGCTTTCATACTTAGAGGATTTAGTCAAACATTCATTCTCTGCTATTCAGGCTGCTGATTCATAAGCGAGCCAGCTGACCTAGGCATGGAGGAAGTAGAAAAGCACCCCAGTCTTTTTCCAACCTAAATTATTAATTTGCCTTCTATTTCCAGTCCAAATTGGAAGGAATCATAATTAAGCAGGACAAACATAAATAAGATGCTAGGGAAGGGGTGGGTGGGGGTGCAGGGCTGAAGGGAGAATGTCCGGCCACACACACACACACACACACACACACACACACACACACACCCCAGCCCATTATTTCCCCTCAAATCCTCATTTGGGGAAGTCCCATTCTTGTGCCTGTAAACAGCAGACACGCATTTCTCTGTCAAAGTTGTTGGATGGATGGGAAATATTTTCACACATAAACTGGTTTCAAATGTGAATGCATTGTTAATCATTGAGAGGATGGAAAATTCAATCCAGAAAATGCAAGAGATCCCACTCATGTAGTGTGATTCCTTGTCAAAGAGTGGGGAGTCTGGACAAGTTTGGGGTGGCTGTACTTGGGTGCTTTAGAATTTGGGCGCTTTAGAATTTGGGCAAGTGAGAGAGGGGCTGAGTTACTGTTTGTGTCTGTATGCTCTTTAAAGTCCACAAGACACTTGCCCTGGGAAATAAATCAATTCATGAAGCCCTTGGTTGCTGCCCCTGATTCTGGACTGTGTTCTTTTTTTCACCGAATCTGTTTAAGCTGGGTATGTAGTTCAGTGCCAGAGCACTAGTTTAGCATGTACGAGGAAGGCCAGGGTTTGATTGATCCACAGTACCATCAAAAATCCAAGGAATCAAGAAAGATGACACTTCAAATCTCTTTAAATGACTGCAAAGCTCAGGTCCTGAAATGAAGACCCAGGCACCTGGGAAAGGGTTAAGCAAACAATTACTCAATCCCTCTGCTTAATTTGATTTCTTATTAAATATGGAGGCTGTAGCAGTCAGCCACAGGCCACTGGGATGAATCTTTAAACCAGGCACAATTTGGAGGAAGAAAGTATTTATTGAAACTACAGCTACAGGGGAAGTTCCAGAATGCAAAAGAGGCTGCTCCCCTTTCACAGATCCAAGCAGAGAGAAAAACCCATCACCTACACCACACTCATAGAACAGGGAACAGGCAAGAGAGACAAAAAGAATTTCTTCTCCTTTATATAGGCTTAGGGTGGGGTCTTGCAACTCTATCCCAGACTTAATGTTTTCCTGAGTCTCTGGAATTTCCTTCTTGCACTGCCTACACAGGAAAAGATGTTTACTTCTAGCTCATTTAAGCTTCTTTACATTCTTGCCCACTACTGAGAGGCTGCCTTCCCATAAACATCCTCAGTGACCCACCCAAGATTACTTGAAAGGTCAAGTTGACATCAAAACTTAACCATCATAGAGGCCCTTGTTCTTGCTTTAGCTTTCTTGATCTCTGGGATTGGGAGTATAGCTTTACCTAACCAAAGTGATGGGGAAAGGACAAAGAAAAGCACCCATGTGAAGAGGAGGTTCTTTGGCTGAAGGCAGGTGCTAAGGGATTTGGAGGTTAGAGGGAAAATGTCCTTAAAGTCCCCTCCCACCACCGCCACAAGGCCTCTCAGTAGTAAGAAAGACAAACAGGATAATGGGTTGTATCAACAGAAGCCAACCCAAATCAAAAGACGTGATCTTGTTACTGTAAGGCCTGATACAGGCCCTCTGCAAAGAGCTGGTTGGTGCTAATCAAACAGGGCGGTGCTGGGCCAATCACCTTGTCCTCAGAAGCTCATTGTTGTCCCAGGCAAGGACCCAGTTCACATTACAGCCAGGATGGTGCCTGCTTTTCCAATGAAGAAAGTGGAAATGCAGGATTTTCCCCTCATCTAGGATTTTTCCTCTTTTTTCCCCTATGACAATTACGTAATAATGATATGTATCCGGGGCCTGAGCTAAGCTGGGGGAAGCCACAGCAGCTCTGCTAGAGGAGGAAGCACAGCTCTGAAGGAATAATGCTTAAACTGGGGGTCCTCCAGATTTTCTACACCACATTTTTGGACTTGGGCTCTTAGCTATGCTAAGCAGCCTATGAGGGGCGGAGACTTGAGAAAGCTGGGAAGGCATAGTGAGAAAACCTGAACTGTGGAGCCTGGGGATCTTGGTGGGGGCGGGGTGGAGGCAGGTGACAGGGGACTTAGCTTTGGCGCACTTTCTGGATACAAAGCAATGAATAGGAGCTGGGAGTGGTGGTACACTCCTTTAATCCCAGCACTCAGGAGGCAGAGGTAGGAGGATTCCCATGAGTTCGAGGCCACCCTGAGACTACATACTGAATCCCAGGTCAGCCTGGACTAGAGCGAGACCCTACCTCGAAAAACAAAACAAAACAAAAATAAATTAAAAAATAAACAACAACAACAAAAAAACAATGAATAGGCTGAGGGAGTTGTTTTAATATTAAACCAGACATCTTTGCATTCTTCCTGTGGAAGCAGGCTGAAGCTAGGTGGAGTTTGGAGGAAGTTTTTGTGGACTTTGCCCACATCCCTTGTTTGGGCTTCCGGCTCCTCATCTAAGAAGGAATGCTGAACTTGAAATCTAAGCTTCCTTCCAACTCTGACACTCTGGAAGTCTATATCCTCAGGTTAGTTTAAGGTCCAGCTCTGAAGAAGAGGCTCTGGATTACTCGAATCAATTACAGAACGGAATTAGGGAAAAAGTAGACATTGTTTGTAGGATACCCTGAGAACTCCTTCTGGCTAGAACATGTATGCAGAATGGTTGGCAAACACCCACCACTACCAGACCCTGCGCCTTCAGCCATCAGGCTGAAGAGTTGGATGTTTAGAGCTCTTACAGGTTTACAGGCTGTCTCCCCACTGTTCTGTCTCCTTGCAAGGTTCAGACATTCCTGTCTTTTGGGTTCATATGGCTGAGGCCAATCAAATGCTTTAATCAGCTCGCCATTGGATGTTGAGTGATATATTGCCACCAGTTAAAATTTGACCTTCTCAATGACCCTCTTGCAAACATTAATTGTGCAGAACATCTTTCTCCTTCAACAAGAGTGTCCTCTTGAAAGGCCACTCTATTACTTAAGGACAGAGTTCCTTCAACTCATCCAAGTTTCTTACAAAGCTTATCTTGTACTTCTTGGTCCAAGGATTCCTGGAGAAAAGAATCACATAGGCCCACCAGAAGGGCTAGGGGGAGATTATTTTCCTCAGTGATTTTGCAACAGATTACTAAAAGATTACTAAAAAGGACCTTTTGAACTTCTAAGAGATACTTATTTAACATAACAAAAACAGCCTTAATCATCAGAGAATAGAACTATGTATAACTAAGGCTTTACTTTAGCTGCAATGGATTTTGTATAAATCCTTTGATTTGCCATGGGAAAGGAAGGCAAATTTTAAAGTGTAGAGAAATATCAACAAACAATATAAACAGTGATGGTCATCTGACTCTCAAACTGGCTGCTGGTTAAAGATAGATTCTCTTTCTTTAAGAAGAAACCTCATTAAGAAGCATTTCTTATCCGGGAGCCAGTTGTATGCAATATTATACAGATGTTTCTAAGAAGCTTCCAGTTGGTTTTTGCTGTGTGACTTTGGAAGTAGTAGGAAGGCATTGTCCTGACATATGTGACTATCTAAAAGGAAACATTTTCTTTTTAGTTAAGTACAGAAGTGGCAAAAACAAGGGAACCAGTGGGAATTGTCTTTCAAAATCACTACACCAATCCAGTCTCCTTTCACTGTTCTTGGCATTATTAGTTTGGGAAGCTAGAGCATTCCTTCCTAATACCTGCATTGGGAATACCGATGTGTAATCCTGCAAAAGTACTTTGAGAGAGACATGATTTATTTGGATTAGGATTTACACATTGAAGTAGTTGTGAGGCTCCTGTTCTCCCCTGCATCATTTCATTTTGCTCCAACAGTCCTCTCTTAACAGTATGTGGTTTCCAGAATGGAATTGCTGACACCACTAAGCAGTCACATCATGATATTCTAACTCAGGAATGTGCTATTTGATTAATGTGATAATGGTTTCAGAGCCCTTTGAGCTGCTCAGAACAAAGGCACTTGATAAATTCAAAGTGTTATTGTTATGGAATTATCTAAAGATAGACATTTTACTAAATATTTCTATCTCAGACTTAATCTTCAGATGTCTGCAAACATTCATTTGCATTTATAGACTGCTGCTTTAAAATAAACCCGGGGAAACAATGGGATATCATAGGATATATTTGACCCTAGTCAATATTTCAAGACAACTGAATATGGTGGGAAATGTTGGTACCATGGCAACAAAGTGAAACTTAAACATTTTGAAACACATCTTTCAGGGAAGATATCCTTTATTGGGCTTCAGATCTCTATTTTTAAGTAAAGTGAATTGCTTTTTGGGAATGTTAACATTTATTTGACCATCTCATTTAGGATCAGCACAAGAAAACTTGGAAAGATCATTTAGCAATTACTAAAAAGAAGGGGAAACGCTCTGCAGTCTATATTATAACATAGCATGGTTCTAGATTTTTGTCATTTTAAAGATGAGGCAGTGGGCTAAACCGATGGCTCAGTGTTAAAGGGGCTTGCTGGCAAAGTCTGCTGGCCTGGATTCAAATCTTCAGCACCTGCAAAAGGAAGGACTTCAAGTGGCACGTCCATCTGCAATGCCAATTTACCTTCCACAGTGGGCGGCCGAGCCAGGAGAATCCGAAGCTTGGAGGACAGTCAGTCTGATGTTTGTAGTCAGGCTGTTTATAGAGGAAAGAGTACCTGTCTCAAAGGAGGTGGCACACAGACCCTCAGTGTTGTCCTCTGACCTGCCCAGGCATGTCAGAGTATGTGTCTTCACACACACATATGTGCATATGTACACAAACACTTCTTAAAATTCCATACCTTTGGGGCCTGGAGACATGGCTCTGTGGTTAAAAGCACTGTTTGCAACATCTGCTGGTCTAGGTTCAATTTGTCAGCTAGCATGTAAAGCTAGATGCAAAACGTGTTGCAAATGCCGGGAGTCCATTTTGTGTGGCAAGAGAGCCTGTTGCATTTCTCCCACTCACAACATACAAACAAATCAATTAATTTTGTTTTAAAAAATACACTCCTTAAATATAAAAGCAATAAAAAATCCAGGGAATGAAGTGCATACAAGAAAAAAGGAGGTTGTCCCAGAACGTGGTGAAGTTCTTCTCCCCTGCTACTCACAAAGCACCATGTGGGAGGGGAGCAGTAGCTTCAGGGAGGGTGGGAGCTCATATCTGCAGCTGGAGAGGCAGGAAGAATGAGCATTTACTGAGCTCTACTCTCTGTGTGCCAGGCAAGCAGTTTGACCTGTCTCTACATATCATTGTGCTCCATCTTCATGACAGGGCTGTGAGCTCACTGGTATTTCTCATTTCATATACTTGGGGAAACTTGGGTTCTGATTATGTAGCTTGTGGCAGTCAGTGGAAGGAGGCAGAATTTTCATTTTAATTTATTAATTTGTTTTGTGGTGCTGGGGATTGAACCCAGGGCCTTGCTTGTGCTAGACAGACTACTCAGAATTATTTACTTACATGTCATTTGTATAGTGTGGTGTGGGTGTGTGTGTTTGTCCACATTGGATGCAAGCATGTGTGTGTGCCCTGTGTGCACATGTGAGGAGGCCAGGAGAGGACATTAGAAGTCCTTCTCCATTGTTCTTCTGCATTATTTTCTTTTTCTTAATGTTATTTATTCATTTTCAAGCAGATACAGAGAGAGAGAGAGAGAGAGAGAGAGAGAGAGAGAGAGAGAGAGAGAGAGAGAGCGAGCACACCAGGGCCACCACCTTGTGGGTCTGGCTTATGTGGGTACTGGGGAATTGAACCCGGGGCCTTGGGCACTGGAGGCAAGTGCCTTAACCGCTGAGCCATCTCTCCAGCCCTGCATTATTTTCTTAAGACAAGGTTCTCACTGAACCAGATGCACATGCTATTTTCGGTAAGACTGGCTGATCAATGACCCTCTGAGATCCTCTGTCTCTGTCTCTGATTCCCACAGCATGATGGTTTAGGCATGCGTAACCATGCCTGGCTTTTTATGTAGGTACTGGGGATATGAATTCAGGCCCTCATGCTTATGCAGTAAATGTTCTTACCCATTATGCTATGTTTCTAGCTCCCCAAATTAAATTAAAATTATTTTTAATGACACTGGAAATTGAACCCAGGACCTTGTATATACTAAGCAAACTGAGCCAGATCTGGATCATTTTTTTTTTCTTTCTTGGGAACAAGTTGTAGGAAGGGAGTGGGATTTCATTATGTAGCCCAGGCTGGCCTCAAACTATTGGCCCTTTTGCCTTGGATTCTTGAATGCTAGGATTACAGATCCATACCACTATGCTTGCCTCAATACAGGTTTCAAAAATGTCTTTTCCTGATCAAATTTTTTTCATTTGTACCGGCCCCATCAATTCTTTGCATGGAGATAAAGGGGCTGTTTGCAAGGGGAGAATACTTTTGCAATTGGAAGAAGACAGGAGATGGCAAAGAAGGTAGAGCTAAATGTTGGAGACCTGGATTTAAAGACAAGCCTTTATTTTACCCAGTTCTTGTTGGGTGCACTTGGAACATAACCTCCTTCAAGCTGTTCCCTCACTGGAAAAACAGGGATAAAATGTGACTCATCTCATAGGGTGGTTGTGAACGTCACTGATAGAGCCAGAAATGTCTTCAAGTACAGAGCCTGGCATTCGGGAAACATTCCCTGTGGTTGCTTTTATCTCTGTAGCACTATATGTCATGAGATACTGATGCATATTTCCAGCCAGAAGTGTGGATTAGTGACTGGGAAGACAGCCGACAGATTCCCATCCAAATCAGAACACACGATATGGATAGAAAGAATAGAAAACATTTATCACAAATAGCAGTCATACCAGGCCTCCCAAACTCCCATTCTGAAAAATCCCAGTACTTGGGAGGTGCGGGCAGGAAGATCAGGAATTCGATGTCATCCTCATCTACATAGCAAAATTCAAGGCCAGCCTGGGCTACTCATGGCTCTAAACAAAAAGAAAACTGCATTTTTTTCATTTATAATTTTTTCTTTATATATGTCCATTTAGTATTTGGTACTTGGTACTTGGTACTATCATTTCACTCATAGCTACTATTTGGTCTATATTGGCACTGTTCTTGGAATTTAGTGGGAAAAAAAGATGAAAATCCCCGATGCTGTGAGAGAGTAAGGCAATAAATATGGGCTGGGGGATGGCTCAGCAGTTAAAGACCTGCTTGCAAGCTTGCCAGCCCAAGCTTCCTTCCAGAGCACCCATGGAAAGCCAGCCATAGAATGGCTAGGGAAAGCCCTACTCAGCAGGTGACAATTCACCTGAAGTGAACCAGTGGTTTCTGGCAGAGGAGAAAGCAAGTGTGAAGACCTGATGAAGGAACATGTTAGGAATATTCTAGAAAGTTAATGGAGTCCAGAGTAGTAGGAAGGCTACATGAATGGGAGAGCGGTCATGAACATTTTTGGGGCAGGAACAGGGAAAGAACAGGTAAAGCCTTCTATTGGTGTTGGGTTGTCAGCAGAAAACTTAGAAATATTAATGTATGATGTCTTAGAGATATCTTGGGCACTTACATTAATTTTACTGTTATGATACAGAAACTTGCACATATAATATAGTCAATTTAAAAATGTGTGTGTGAAAAAAAGGGCTTGAGAGATGGCTCAGTGGTTAAGGCACTTTCCTCTAGTGCCTAAGGCCCCAGGTTCAATTCCCCAGGACCCACATATGCCAGACCCACAAGATGGTGGCCCTGGTGTGCGCTATCTATCTATCTATCTATCTATCTATCTATCTATCTATCTATCTATCTATCTAGCTCTCTCTCTCTCTCTCTCTGCTTGAAAATGAATAAATAAAATATTTTTTAAAAAAATGTATGTGTGTAGAGCCCGGCTGAAGAATCCATGGTCCCCTACCACAAAGACTGATACAGATGGCCCACGGAGGAGGGTATCCAGCTGACTGGGGATGGGGAAGGGGGGCAATGGGAAATTGGGAATAACAACTCATGGTTGGCCCACTAAACAATGTAACTCATTATGAACAATAAAGAAAAAAATATTTAAAATGCCAAAATAAAAAAAAAATGTGTGTGTGTGTGTGTGTGTGTGTGTGTGTGTGTGTATGGGTGTACATAAGCATGGCACAGTGCACATGTGGAGATCAGAGCAGTTGTCTGTACTCCACCTTCTTTGGGACAGTCTCTTGCTGTTGCAAATGAGTCTGGACCATGAGCTTCAGATTGTCCTGGCTCCACCTCTCATTGTTGAAGACACACTATGTGCATCACTCTGATTCTGGGTTTATGTGGGTGTTGGGGAATTGAAACTGGGCCAGCAGGCTTTGCAAGCAAGTGTTTTTAACCACTGATCTATCTCCCCAGGCCCAAGAAAGCTTTTTACTGGTAAACATAGTTGCCAGTATTTCATGATGCTCCACAAAGCTCCTCATGATATCAAAGTCCTTTGTCACTTGATCAAGCTCAAGAACCATAGCTAGTAAATGACAAATCGACAGCTAGAACAGACTTGCCAGTTTTAAGTCAGGGCCCTAATTCTCTTTCTTCATGACTCAAATATGCCCCATAACAGAATAACTCAGGCTCAGAACTAAAAGTGGTTTGAAGTTCACCTAATCCAAACTCCTCCTTGAAGATATGGATACACTGAGTCTCAGAGACCAAGAATGACCTGGCCAAGGCTAGCCTGAGTGTAAGTGATACATTATGATTAGGGGTCAACCACTTGGTCATTTTTTGTGATGTCATAGCAGTATTTATAGGTCACATGATCAGCACATTTGCTAGTATATACAGCAAAAGGCAGACCCTACATACAGCTGTTGTTTGAGAAACAGCTGGGGCAGAGTTTCATTTCTAATTGTGAGGCTAAAAAGATCAAGGTTCTAAGGGACAAAACTGCTAATTTTAAGGTAGGAAGTGACTAATGACTACTGGCTGATGGAGTGTTACAACTGAGGCAGGGCCTCATGTTAAAGGGGTCCTGTGTTTTCCAGGAACAGAGAATTAGGATAGATTTGTTGAGTGTGAGGATGGAGTTTGTGTGTTTTTCTGATTGGTTTCTGCTTTAGGTGCTGTGCACATGTGTCTGGAAACTGTCTTACTGAGAAAATGTTGTGCAATGGCCAATGTTCTTGCTGTGTGGGCCAAGCTGGTTGCTTGCTGTCACCAGCCAATCTCTGAGAGCTTTCATCTAGTGTAGTCAAGTTGGTCTGAGGTGTGCATGTTACAGAAGGAAAGAACCTTCCCATGACAATCTAGGGCAGTGTAATTATGGAGGCCATATGTTCAAGACAGAGTCACTGAATATTAGAACTGGAAGGGGCCATGGGGATCATCTAGTCCAACTTCCTCCTGTAGAAATAGGGAAAACTAAGAAGGCAAAAGTGAGTTGTCTAAGATTAGCCAGCATTTCTGTGACTTGTGAGAATGAGACCTCAGGTCTTTGCCCAGCCTTGCCCTTGGAACTATGTTGACTTTCAACCTGCAGATGCTCCCTTAAATTTCAGCTAAGCTCCAAGGCCCATCTGTTCTTATCTTTTATCATTAGAAACATCTAATTGATGCACCTAGGCAAATAAATTGGTTACATATTTCCCCACATTTTGCTGGCCAGTGATAAGTTTCAGAGTCCAGTTGTTTTCTCTATGGCTTGGGAGCTGTAACAGGGTAGGATCAGAACCAACAGGGGTCTCCAAAAGCTTGCTGCCTCGGAGAGCATGTCTAATGCCCAGCCGTGTACAGTTTTCCCTGGTTTCTTCATGAATGTTCTTCCACCTGTGAGTGAGAACTTGCTGGAGCTCCTCTTCCATTTATTCTTTCCCTTTTCTCTTACAGAAGCTTGAACAGCAGACATTACATAGCTTGCAAAGCCCACATCTGTACAGGAGGCGCTGGGAATCCACTAGTGAGGCAGCTGTGAGTCCTTAGACATGTGTTAGGGCTGGTGGCTTGGAGCCAAGTGAAATCCCAGGCTCGAATCATGTGGCTACCCTCTGTAAAAGTTGGATGTCTGAAAGAATGCAAGGGGAAAATCAGAAACGCCTGTACACATTTCCCTGCTGCAGTTGGTACAGAGCTGGAGCTCCATCCCACTCAGTTCTAGTGAGGGTAGGGAGCTCCTTTAATATCATCTGGAGACCGAGACACCTGGTTTTGCCATTTGTAAGCTCTCAGGACTCCTCAGCACACTGTACTCACCTCTGAGATGAGAGTAGCTTTCCCAGCTGGAGGTTGCCTTTGTGTGGATTCTATATTGGCTGCATTTCCAGAAGGGAGTAAGAAGAGGCTCATGGTTTAGGTGTTATCTTGGACATCAAGACAAAAAGTTCATAATAACACGGGGATGCTTTGGGAAAAGTAAAATGTAGCTATCTTGCTTCTGAGATAATGTCATAACCCGGTCATCCACTGATTTACATAGAAGTGGGGGTATAGGAAATATGATTGTGGTACTTTTCAAACCTCTTTTCCAAGGCTGCAAACTAGCTACAAATAGATAATCCACTGCAAATTCTTTCTGAAAACTAATGGTTCTAACAAAGTGGGGTACCTAGAAATGGGGATATGTTTGGGGGCTGACAATATTTAGTTATTTTCAGAGTACTGCTATATGTTCTGCTTGGACCAGATCAAGTTGGTCTCTGATAATATGATTTTGGATTTCATGGAATGTTGTGGCTCAGAGGCAAGAGATAAAACACAGGAACAATACAGTGGTATGTTTTAGGGCTTTTATTTTATATGAAATCATCATTTTGTCAAAATATGGACCGAATATGTGGAAAATAAGAGTATTATATTTCCATGCATCAAAATAGAAACATGTTCACTTGGCTGTGATTTCTATTATCGAAAAAATACTGTCATGGTTTGATACAGGTGTCACCCACAAACAATTGAATGTGTTCTGATAGATCGATCCTCAGCTGATGGCAGTTTGGGTTTTACAACCTCGATGAAGCTGTGTTGTTGGGGGTGAGCTTATGGGGTTATAAGCCAGCTTCCCCTTGCCAGTGTTTGGCACACCTTCCTGCTGCTGTTTGCAGTGCTGTGGCAGAGGTGATGTCCAGCCCTCTGCTCATGCCATCGTTTTCCCTGCCAGGATGGAGTCTCCTCTCAAGTCCGTAAGCCAAATAAACCCATTCCTCTACAAGCCGCTTTTGTTTGGGTTCTTTCTGGGCAGCAACTAGAAAGTTGACTGCAACAGTTTTGGTACCAGGACGTGGGGTCATCTGTTGCTGCTAGAACCCTGATCTTGTGGCTTTGGTCTTCTGGAAGTGATCTACAGGAGGAATGTGGAAGGACCTGAAATCTCGGCCTAAGAGATGCCTCGCAGTGTTGTGAGTACAGCTTCATGGATCATTCTGGTCAGAGTTGAAAGACCTGAATGTATTGAGAACTATGGACTGTGAGGTTTGGCTTACGAGGGGGAGAAAGAACTTGGTCAGGACTGTGCCAGAAGCAGTTTGCGTGAGAGGCTTACTGTGTTCTGCCTGCCTGTGTCCTGGAAACCTGTGCAGGGTTG
>PVHP010012070.1:0-43748 GCA_004024765.1 Zapus hudsonius
GAGCTGGGTGAGCAGCGGCTTGGAATAGCCGTGAGCCGAACGAGAGATGAGACTCTCGGGAGACTGCGGCAGTGGGCAGATCTCATTTTATTGGTAGATTGCAGCTGTTTTTATAGAGAAAAGTCAGAGGTAGAAGCATAGGAAGCAAGATCTGTGAGAGAATGGTGATGTCAGCAGAGGAAATGAAACCTTATTGTTTAGGTTTATTATTTGCAGTTAGAATAAGTTAGGCTTTGAACTGCTTATCTTATCGGAACTGTGTCCTGCCTGGGGCTGGAGTTTTCAGGATTGCTAAGATTTACAGGGGCCCCTGGAATTTGCCTCAACTTCCTTCAGAAGGAGACTGTCCCAGAGCCTGCCAGACTCAGCAGAAACCTTACTTCCTCCATGCCTCATTAGCAGAGTACTACATATATATACATATATATATATGTGTGTGTATATATATATATATATGTATATATATGTATAGGCTAAGGAGATGGCTCTGTGGGTTTGCCACACAAGCACAAGCATCTTACATGGACCCTGAGCACCCATGTAAAATGCCAGGCATCGTGGTGCATACCTATAATTGAAGTACTGGAGGAGTAGAGACAGAGAATTCGTTGGGGCTTGCTGGCTAGCTATTCTAGCCAAATCCATGCATTCTGGGTTCAGCAAGTGACCCTGTCTCGGTGTATGATGTAGAGAATAACTGGAAGATCTCCCAAAGCAACCTCTGATCTCTATATGTATATGCACCCCCACACACACACAACATATATATATATACAAAATAAATGTGTCATATTGATGCTTCGTTAGAAAAAAAAAAAACCACCCTGTATATCTTTTTTACTCATTTTAGCAAATAGAGGATTGCCCTTACTACTTTTTTGTTGTTTTGTTTTGTTAGAGATAGTGTCTCTCTAGTCCAATGAATGGACTATAATAAAATTAAGCATAGTAGTTATTCCTCAAAGAAGAGGGAAATTTCATCGAATATGTCCTAGTTAATATACACAAAAAACTTTATTATAGTCCACTATGTAATCCCAGGCTGGCCTTAGATCAGCAATTGTCATACCTCTGCCTCCTGAGTGCTGGACTTAAAGGCATGGGCCACCACAACCTTTAATAACTCCAGCACTCTGGAGGCAGAGGTAGGAAGAGTGCCATGGGCTCTAGGCCAGCCTGAGACTACAGAGTGAATTCCAGGTCAGCCTGGGCTAGAGTGAGACCCTACCTTCAAAAACCAAAAGAAAAAAATTCCAGGTCCTTATTACATTTTTAAAATCTGGGGCTGGCTTAAGTTAAAGCATTTTCTGGTCAAATCAGAGTTCCTGAGCTGGAAGCTATAGTGTGGCTTGTGTAATCTTAGTGTGCTTACAGTGCTAAGGGAGGCAAAGACAGGAGAATTTTCTAGATGCTCAAAAAGGGAGTAATGAACAAGACCCTGCCTCAGATGAGGTGGAAGGCAATGACTAACACCTGAAAATTGCCATCCTACACTTAAATGGGCACTGTAGCATGGGTGCACGCACACATGAACCCATTCATACACTAAATAAATTTTTAAAAACAATTCAACACTATCTGGTAACACACCTGCTAAGGCTCATAGACTGTTGTAGAAGAGGGGGGCGGGAAGATTATAAGAGCCATAAGGCAGGTAGAAACACCCTGAGACACAGCTTCCCCCAGAGACAGAGACTCTTAATTTATCCCACAGTGAACACCAATCAATAATCCTACTGAGGAGAGCCCACAGAGAAATGGAGACTCGGGGAGGGAACATATTCCAACTTACGTTAAAATTTTTTTTAATGTAAAAAATAAATGTGTATTTACTAGAACATACTCCTTGATGAAATTTCCCTCTTTGAGGAGTAACTACTATACTTAGTTTTATTATAGTCCTAGACAATGCACGGGACTACTTTTATGCATGGAATTGTACTATATGCATCAATAACTTGCTTGTTCTCAACTCCCACCTCCATGCCCCTGAACTTAGTATTTGTTCCACAATGCTGGTGAATAAACCCAGGGCCTTATTCACGCCACACAAAGCACTGTACCACTGAGCTACACTCCTAACGCTTGTGGATATTTTGTCTGTCTGTTTTAGAGATAGGTCTTGTTATGTCGTTCAAAGTGATCTTGAACTCACTATATAGCATAGGTAGGTCCCAAAAGTCTTGGCCCTCCTTCCTTCACTTAATGAGTGCTGGGCTTTCACACATTGCTCCACCATGGCTGTCACTGGATGATTTCTTTGTTTTTGAAACTCATCCATATAGGCGTATATAAGGTGATGAGAGTTTTCAGTTTTATATAATTACTATTTCATAGTTACCTGCTCTATTGAGGAGTATTTAGGTTATTTACTCTTTTTGCTACTATAAGTTAATACAACAATTAGTCTTTCTATAAGCTACTTTAAAAATTTTTTTAATTTATTTGCAAGCAGAGAGAGAGAGAGAGAGAGAGAGACAGAAACAGAAACAGAAACAGAATGGGGTGCCAGGGCCTCCAGCCACTGCAAACAAACTCCAGATTGCATACACCACTTTGTGTATTGTACATCTGGCTTTACTGGGGAATTGAACTCATTAGGTTTTGCAGGAAAGTGCCTTAATTTGTAAACTATCTTTTCCAGCCTATTTGCTACTTTTTAAAAAAGTATTTTTTATTTCTAGGGAGAAAGCGATATTGAGGGAGAGAGAATATAGGTACATCAGGGCCTCTTGCCACTGCAAATGAAATCCCAGATGCATATGCCATTCTTTGTATCTGGCTACATGGATTGAACCTGCTGGCAGGTTTTGGAAGCAAGCACTTTTAGCTACAGAGCCATCTCAGCCCCTTCACATTAGTTACCTTTGCATAGACTCAACAGAAACAACTTGGGAAGTGAGGATTTATTTTGGCTCACAGTTTCGGAGAGTCTAGTCCACATCACTTGTCCCTGTGTGTTTGAGCAGCACATCATAGCGGCAGGGGTATATAGCAGAGTAAGGTCTCACCTCATGAACAACAGGAAGGAGAAGTGAGAGGTGTGGGAAGGGAAAGAGGGGGCCAGGAACAAGATACCCTTAGGACCTGCCACAGGTGATCATCTTCTTCCATGTAAGTCCTATTTCTTGGAAATTTCTGGAACCTCCCAAAATGTTTCCACCAGAAGAAGCCCAAAGGTTCAAAATGTGAGCCTATGGAAACATTGCATTTTAACTCCTAACAGTCTTGTGTGTCTCATTTGCAAGTCTCTGGTATACATAGGCACACACATACCTAGAAAAAGAAGTGTTTGATTGCAGTGTATGCAGGTGGTTTCACGGGTACAGGTGGAATATTCCTTATTTGAAATGCTTGGGACCAGAAGTGTTTCAGGTTCAGATTTTATTAGAGTTGTTTGAATATTGGATATTTGTATAGAATTTACTGGTTGAGTATTCCTAATTTGAACTCAAACTTTTCATTTATTGTTTTTCTTGTTACTATTTTTGTTATTGAAGCAAAAGTTCCTGATCTCCAATAAGATGCTGAAGAAGCTTCATTTTTCAGTTGTTAGATTAGGCACATTCAATTTATATATCAAATTGTATTCTAAAGTAATTAATTGTACTATGTTGCACTAGCTATGTCTTTAGAGGCTACCTATATAATTTTTATCATTTAGCATTGTATGATTTACATTTCTACCAAGCCTATAAATGTAAAATGATGTCTAGTTTGGATTTTAATTTGTAATTTTTTGTAAATTTATGTTTTCATGACAGTTTCATACGTGTATATAATGTATTTTGTTCATAATCACACCCCTCCCCCGTACACAACACACATCATCCTCTCTTACTACTGACCCAACCCCACTAAATCCTTCCCCTTTCTACTTTATTTTATTTTTTTTAAAAAATTTTTTTGTTTTTCTTTTTCATTTTTTTTATTCATTTTCAAGGAGAGAGAGAGAGAGAATACACCAGGGCCACCACCTTGTGGGTCTGGCTTATGTGGGTCCTGGGGAATTGAACCCAGAGCCTTGGGCACCAGAGGCAAGTGCCTTATCCTCTGAGCCATCTCTCCAGCCCCCCTTTCTACTTTAATGTCTTATCTTTTACTTATTTATTTATTTTTGGTGACTCACTGAGTTCAGTTTGGGCTGCTTGCATGATCATGTGTGGGGAGTTATTTACTGGAATATGGACCACTACACCACTGAAGATAAGACCTCCTTCCCTCCTAGTAATCATGAACTGCCTACTCTGAGAGGAGTGTGGTCTTGTAACACATTGTAATTTGTGTTTTCCCAATTTAGAAAGTTGGCGCATCCCATTCACCATATTTCAATGTCAATCTGTTGGGTGTTTCTTTGACTGCATGCATGTGTGCATGTCTGTCTCCAGCTACATGTGGAGTGTGCATGTGTATGGTCCCATGCTGTGCTCCTTGAACTTGCCTGCAAGGGTGAGGTGGGGTGGGGGAGAGGTATACTCGCCTGCAGTGGCCTGAGCTGAGCTTAAGGTGTGGTGTCATGCTCCAAAGCTAAAGTTTCTTACTGATCCTGGAGCTTGCTGATTTTCTCCAGCTCTGTGATTCTCCTGTGTCTGATTCCCTATGGGCCTGGGGTTACAGGCTCAGGTGGCTAGCTGTTTATGTAGATCTTGGAGATTGAACTTCATGGTCTCTTAGGCTATCAGGCTTGCACAAGAAGTGCTTTTAACTACTGAACCATTTCTCCAGCCCTCTATTATTAATTATAAATGTGAAGTATATTTGTGACTTGCTTTAACCTTTATTTCTTTTTTTCTCTTTTTAAAAGGATGTTAATTTTGTTGTCATTTGTCATTCTTTCTGGTTTGCTCTTTTTGTTTTCTATGTCTTTTTAAAGTTTGCCCTTAACATCATGACAGCCCCCTTTACATCTACTTTCCCCCTTTATGAATAGCCAGCTTGTTTCATTGTTCTTTATGAAAATTACCAATGCATATCAATTTAAAATTGCATTTTTATTAAGTTGAGCATTCTTAGTATCTGGAACCCCTGTCATGAAATAATCTTCAAATACTTTTGTCTTCATGTCTGTTTTGCTTTGATAAAAGCACTGGCAGTTCTGAATCAAAACTTGGTATAGGTGGTGGTGCACGCCTTTAATCCCAGCACTCGGGAGGCAGAGGTAGGAGGATTGCCGTGAGTTCAAGACCACCCTGAGAGACTACATAGTAAAGTCCAGGTCAGCCTGGACTAGAGCGAGACCCTACCTCGAAAAACCAAAAAAAAAAAAAAAAATTGGCATAAAATCTGTCTATAAGGACTCAAGTAATTTTCTAGAAGGTTCTTCTAGGTGATTCTTCTTTATTTTTTAAAACATTTTGTTTATTTGAGAGAGAGAGAGAGCTTGCGAGCAAGTATGAGCACATCAGGGCCTCTTCCTACTGCAAAGGAATTCCAGATGTGTGTGCTATTTTGTACACCTGGCTTTACATGGGTACTGGGGAATTGAACCCAAGCCGTCAGGCTTTGCTTACAAGTGGCTTTAACTACTTACTGAGCCATATCTCCAGTCCCTTCTTTGTCATTCTTATCTTTAAAGTGTGTTGGTCCTTGGGTCCTCAGCTTATTATGAAGGTCTTCTGTTTGACTTTATTTTGTTTTTGTTTTTAAAAGCTTTTGTTCTATTTAAAATTTCTTTTTCATTCAATGTTTTATTTGTTTTTGTTTTTCAGTGCTGGGAATCAAATTCAGAGCTTCACACACATTAGATTAGGCAAGCTCTTCCACTGAGCTATACCCAGTCTTAAGCTTTTTAATTTGTTTTCTGTGAGAAGATTGATCTCAAAAACTAGCCATCTTTTCTTGAAATAGATAGGCTTGTGATTAGGGTTTTTAGCTAATTTTGTTATTTGAATTGTGATAAACATAAAATTTGCCATTTTAACCTTTTTTTTTCCCCCAGGTAGGGTCTCGGCCCTAGCCCAGGCTGACCTGGAGTTTACTATATTCTCAGAGTGACCCCAAACTCACTGTGATCCTCCTACCTCTGCCTCCCAAGTGCTGGGAGTAAAGGCATGTGCTACCATGCCTGGTTACCAGTTAGCAATTTTTTGTTTCTTTTTTGTATTTTTTGAGACAGAGTCTTATGCTATAGCCCAAGCTCACTGTGTAGTCTAAGCTGGCCTTGAAATCACAACAGCCCTTCTCCCTTAGCCCCCTAAGTGCTAGAATTAGGGGCATGAGCCATCATTCCCACACTGAAGGATTTTTAATTGTAGCTTTTTACTAAGATTGTGGAAAATTATTAAATCGTTTAGAGTCTGCTTATGAAATATATTTTAAATTTCTAAGTGATGTTGGGAATAAAGTCCTTGAATTAAAAGCTTTTTTTTCCCTCTTTTTTAGGAAATAACAGAGCATTTTCATCAAGTTGAATCTCAGTTGAATAGACTGAATCATCTCCTCACTGATGTTCTTGCTGATGTGAAGACAAAAAGAAAAATTTTGGCAAATAACAAATTGCATCAAATGGAACGAGAACTATATGTGCATTTTTTAAAAGATGGAGACTATCTAAAAGAAGTTGTGGAAAATTTAGAAAATCAATCAAAGGTTAAGAACTGAAAAATTACTAAGAACTGAATCTTTGCTATACTGATATTTGATTTTTTTATGTATTAGGAGACTAATAAACACTATTTCATTTTAAAATTTAAGATGGATGGAACATTTTCTTTAACAGCGTCAAGTGTTACACATGTTGAATAGCCTTAATCTGAAGATTTAAGATGGCCTCTGAAACTGAAACTTTATAAATAATTGGGATTATACCACAAGTGGAAAATACATCTGACCTTGTGTGGCAGGTCAGAGTCACAAAACAGGTACACTCAAAATATTGTATAAAATTTTTTAAAAATGTATAAAATTATCTTCAGTCTGTTTATGTAAGGTTTGCCTTGAAACATGAATTTCATGTTTAGACTTGGGTTCTAGCCCCTAGGTCTCTCATTTCATATGGCATTTCATATTACATGTATTTCAAAATCTGAAACACTCAATCCCAAGAATTTCAGATAAGGGTTTCTCAACTTGTATTGGCTTGTTTTTTGTTTTGTTTTGTTTTTTTCTCATTGTCACATTTGTTCTTAATGTAGGTGCTTTTTATGATTTAATTATTTGCTAGGTGGCACTAATCCTTATAAATTTGTATTTGTGAGGGGAAAGTATTATGTAACAGAAGTATTTTAATATAGTTAAATCTCATTATTTTGATTAGACATGCTGTTGAGTATTTTAAAAAATGTATAAAACTTTGAGTTGACGTTTTAAGACTATAACTTTCAATAGTCTCCCCTTGAGGTTTGTTTTCTAAGGTTTTCATTACCTGAGGTCAGCTGTGATCTACAAATGTTTAATGGAAAATACTAAGTTGTATGCTTTAAATTTTTAGTTGTATGCTTTTCTGTGTAGTGTTATGATGCCTCAAACTTCTCACCCAGGACGTGTCATTTCTTTGTTTAGCTTGTCTGTTCTGTATATGTTACCTGTCTGTTAGTCACTTTAACTCTGACAGAGATCAATACTGTAAGCAATTTCACTAGGGCTTGGTATTTATTCCTCATGGATAAGCAGAGACTTCTGTAAATTATTTGACCAAAGTGAAATTTTGCTGTTCAGACTATATTTTCCCATGATCCCCTGCTTGTCCCTTGGAAACGGTTGAATGTCAAAGCTGCATTGAGCATTTGCCTTTAGGGCCTGGGTTCTGGAGGCTTCAGGCAGTGTTCAGTAGTGACTTTTTAGTTTGACACATTATGAATAATGAAATTCTAATTTTAAAAAGCAATTTGTGTCTGTGTGTACCTACAGGCCAGAGTCTCCTGCCACTACAAATAAATGACCATCTGGCTTTAACAGGTAGTTGGGGAACTGAACCTGGGCTAGCAGGCTTTGTAAGCAAGCACCTCTTACCACTGAGCATAAATGTTGGATATTAGTATATTATCTAGACAACTAAAATTATTTTAAAGTTTTGAAGTAAAGTCAGATATGGTCGCTCATACTGGGAAGGCTAAGGGAAGAGGATCAACATGAGTTTATGACTAGCCTGGGCTTACAGTGAATCCAGGTCAGTCTGGGTTAGAGTGAGACCCAGCCTCAAAACAAAAAAATAGCTTATCAGGTTTTTGTTTTGTTTTTGGGATAACAGTATTTTGTCCTGCAGCCCAGATGAGCCTTGAACTCATGATACTCCTGCCTCAGCCTCCTGAGTGCTAGGATAAAACTTGTGTGTATACCACACAGGCTTCTGCTTATCAGCTAATTCCATCAAATATTCCTTAACCCAGTTTATTCGTATATACTGGGGTTTTTTCCCTTAGTATAGACTTTAAATGAAAAATCTTAATAAAATTTTCAGATAACTTGATGGCATTTCTTATTTGTTGCCTCAGAATCTAAAACTATGGATACTTATCATGTGTTAATCTTACATTTAGGACTTTAAGAAAATGGAAGATTATGAGGCATGTGTAGGTTTTGATCTCTGTGAGACACACCTCTCCAGTGTTGCTCAGAAGATTTTGTCTGTTATGCGTTCAGGTGATTTAGTGGATTCTAAGAATTGGGAAGAGAGTACAAAGAGTAAGTTATTTTTATGAGTCTGTTTTTATTGTCTTGAATGTCAATTATTTTTAAGATGACTAAGGATTGAAAGTGAAATGAATATAACATTATTCCATGAACTTAATATTTTGTTGAGTTTTTTTTTTCTCATTGAGAATGTGCACACCCTTGTTGCTTTAAAAATACAACATACTTGCTGGGTGTGGCAGCACATGCCTTTAATCTCAGCATTTGGGAGGCTGAGGTAGGAATACCGCTGTGAATTAGAAGCCAGCCTGGCCTACAGAGTGAGTTCCAGATCATCCTGGGCTAGAGTGAGACCCTGCCTCAAAAATAATAACAAAATTTATAAAATACTCTTATTTCAGGTATGTAAATATCTTCAAGAGAATAGGCTGTTTCACAGTGCCTCTTGGATCATTGAATCTTCACATAGATGTGCTGTTGTGTGTGGTCATATAAGAAATGTTTTTGACCTGCTACCATAAAATGTGAAAATTCTTAAGGTTCTATGTATATGAGTTTATGATGTGTGGTATTGTAGTAGAAGCAGTGATGGTGTACTCAAGAGTATGACTGAAATGTTTGTAACATCAGAGAATTTTGTTACTAACAAAGCAGATTTTATTCTAAATTTCTGAGAATGGGACAATTATTTGGTTTCTTTTTTTCTACAAAGTAAGTCATAAGTGAGATATTAAGAAATGAAGTTGAGATGAAGTCAGTGAGTATTGCCAGATATTAGCAGAAAGTGGGCATAAACACAATTTTTTTGGTTTAAGATATGGTAGCATTTAAGATTCTGATAGGTTCACATTTAGTCATCTGTATGCCTTATAATAGAAACCACCACTTATTACATATATTCTAGTATTCCCCCTTTTCATTCCTTTCTATAAGATCTCTTCCTTCCCTTTCACAATCCCCTTTCTAGTTTCATAACCTACACACACAACACACATTTTAAATCTGGATTTTGCATGTTAGAGAAAACATGGTATTGCTCTTTCTGAGTCTTGCTTATTTTGCTTAATATAATCTCCATTTCCATTTGATTTTTTTTCAAGATAGGGTCTCACTCTAGCTCAAGGCTGACCTAGAATTCACTTTATAGTCTCAGGGTGGCCTCAAATTCATGGTGATCCTCCTACCTCTGCTTCCTGAGTGCTGGAATTAAAGGCATGAGCCACCACACCTGTCTATGAATTTGTTTTTTAAAAAAGATATTTTTATTTATTAGAGAGTGGGGAGTGAGGGGATGGAATGAATGAGTGAGCATGTCGGGCCTCTGCAAACAAACATGAGTCACTTTGTATATCTAGCCTTATGTGGGTACTGGGGAATCAAACCCAGGAGGCAGGTACCTTTAACCATTGAGCCATCTCCCTAGCCTGATTTTGTTTTTCTTTACAACTGCATAAAAGTCTATTGTATATATATGCCACATTTTCTTATTACATTTCTCTGTTGATGGGTATCTAGACTGTTTTTGTTTCCTAGCTATTGTGAATATGGATGTACATGCAGGCCCAGAAAATCTCATTTTGTAACGTAGACTGGCCTGAAATTCTATCATCCTATCTCATACTCAAAAGTGTTAGGATTTATAGGTGTGTCCCAACTATAAAATTTATAGGTGTGCCATACCTTCCTTTTTCTTAGAGTTGAGATGTGAAATGTACCACACAGACACAGGTGTTTGAATTTTGGTCCCCAGCTGGTGGTGCTGTTTTGAGTTTGTAGAACCTTTGGGAGGTAGGATTTATAGGGATGGAGAAAGTAGATTGCTGGGGATGGGAGGGCCTTGAAGTTTATAACCTGGTCCTACTTTTGACCCTCTCTCTGTTTCCTATTTTACTAAAATGTAAGGATGTGATGAATACCAACCCCCCCCCCATTTCCCCTGAAATAGCACCCTCTGTGACTGTGCTTCCTCCCCTCAAAATATGAGCCAAAATAAGTCCTGCCCTAAGTTGCTTCTATCAGGGTTTTTTCAGGGTGACAAGAAAAGTACTGGGCTGGAGAGATGGCTCAGAGGTCAAGGCACTTGCCTCCAGAGCCTAAGGCCCCGGGTTCAATTCCCCAGGACCCACATAAGCCAGACCCACAAGGTGGTGGCCCTGGTGCTCTCTATCTCTATATCTCTTTCTCTCTCTCTGTATCTCTCTGCTTGAAAAATGAATAAATAAAATATTTTTTAAAAAAAGAAAAGTACTAATACATTTTAAAAATACTAAGTTGAGTGTAGTGGCATATGCTTATAATCTCGACATTCAGGCAGCTGAGGTAGGAGGATCATTGTGAGTTTGGGGTCAGCCTAGGTTACAGAGTGAGGCCCTGTTTATAACACCTCAAAATTTCTTGAAGCCCTCTTCTTGCTCAAGGTCACCATTATCTTAAACTTTTATTGCAACCATTATAATAAACTTGCATTTTATGTTCCAAAAACCTGCTTGATAGAGATTACTTGTATACTACAGGGGAATCCAGCCTTCTCTTCTGAGGCACACAGTTGCCCTATATGTCTCTGTCTCAATGCATCCAAGTGGCCTGGCTTAGCAATATGATCTCAAGTGATACTGCCATTGTATTACTAAGGTAGGCTTGAAGGGAACTGACCTCCTTCCTCTTACCAGTTGGAATCTGAAATGATTTCTCTCCAGTCTCTAAGTGATAACAGTATCCTAGAAGATTGTGAAACAGCAAGCCAAAAGGACCCTGGGCCTGTGAGTACTTCATGAAACAGTTACACTACCAACTAGACCTTTTATCTGAGAACATGACAGAAATAAATGCATTTCATTTTTTAAGCTATTGGTTGGATTGTTGTGTGATTTTTTTTTTTTTAGTTTTTTTTTTTGTTTGTTTTTAACCTTAACACATACTTATATTGAGAGTTGGGTTCATCTTGTAGTGGGGGTGAGCTGAGGATTAGAATTTAGATAACGCCCAGCAAAAATTCCAATGCACCCCAAAATTTAAGGAGTAACCAAATTTTTGTCTACAAAGTTAAAGAATTAAAATCATAGGCAACCAGATATTAAGGTATAGTGGGAGACTTTATTTAAGGGAACATGGGGAATTACAGAGTTCTCCAGCCACCAGTGTGGGGAGAACATGTGGGAGAGGTTTTAGTCAAAAATCTATGCTGTTTAACTAAACAAGCAGGAAAGAAAGATGCTAGAGGGCTCCCATCATGAGAAAAAAGGTTCATGTGGGGAGATCTTGAGTCCCCCCCTAAGGGCTGGGGTGAGGGGCCTTACCTGGAAAATGAAAGTCTTCCTTCTAGGATGCCATGTGGAAGAGAGACTGGCCTTTGTTTTTAGGGAAGCTTTAAAAATTTCCACCAGGTAAGTCAGAGAGATAGCTGATTGGTCTGTACCTGACCAATCAGTTTTCTCAATCTAGGTTTGGGCTCTGGCTAGAGACACCTCCCACTCAAGGGGAGGGGTCTATGGAGCTTGCCTAAAACTGTCACAATTTAAGCCAGGCATGGTTGCACCCATCTTTAATCCCAGCACTCAGGAGGCAGAGGTAGGAGGATCACCATGAGTTCAAGGCCACCGAGACATAGTGAATTCCAGGTCAGCCTGGGCTAGAGTGAGACCCTACCTCAAAAGACCAAAAAAAAAAAAACCAGTCACAATCTCACTTAAATTTTTGGCATTTTATTGCTCAGTAATAATTGTCAAAACTGTTTAGCAGTCACTGAGAGAAGTTTTTAAGGTTGTTAGTTGGCTAGATAATAGGTTTAAACTTATAAGTATTTTGGGGGGCATATCTCATTTTTTTGTAGTAATTAGCATTCTAACACATTTGTTAGAATTCCTTTTTATTTTCTAAAAGGAGCTTAGAGAGGAATATGGTGTTTTCTAGTAATAACATTCTTACAAACATAAATTAATAAAAGATTGAGATCTGTAAAAGTATTTGTTAAAAACCCACCTAATGAAAGTTGTCTTTATTTCCAGTATCTTTCTATATTGCAATTTTACAGACAAAAACCCTAAATGACAGAATTAGACCTATCGTGGTTATTACACTCATGTTAATTAGGAATATATTAATTTTGTGTGTATCTAATAAATATAAAATATTCACATCCAGTCATTTACCAAAGACTACAATACCTTGGATTTTCTCATTCTTTATGCCACTGCCCTCATTCAGGCTCTCCCCCTGTGGTGCCCCTCCCCCATGGGAGTTTCTGTATTCGTTTCCAGGTTGCTCTTTGCTCCCAGTTTACTGCCCTCTTTCGTTTTTATTTTGCACTATTGATAGAGTTGGTTCATTTCTTGTCCTTCCTCTCTGCAAAATTTGTCTCTGGAAATATCCCCACGTGTTCCTTTTTAGTTGTATGTTTCACTGTTTTCATCTTTTTATTTGTTCCCCTCAGATTTAACTGACTTCCAAATACATTTTCTGTCTCCATCCTGTACTCACCCCTTTGTCTTTGTCCTTTTTACACAACCCTTGGTGTTGAAATCATAGTGTTTAAGGGTTAATTTCACTTGTGTACACACAAGTTATCAATAGAATACTTACAAGTTGAATTTAATGACACATTAAAAACATCATATACCATCTAGGCATGGGGAGCACACTCCTTTAATCCCAGCACTTGGGAGGCAGAGGTAGGAGGATCACCATGAGTTTGAGGCCAGCCTTTGACTATAGAGTGAAATCTAGCTTAGCCTGGGCTAGAGTTGAGACCCTACCTTGAAAAAACTTTTTTAAAAATTCATATTATTGTAGTTGGTTTTATTCTAGGCATAAAAGGATGGTTCATCATGTTAGTAAATTAATTCAGCATATATTTGGAATAGAGATCACATGATCATCCCAATAGGGACAGAAAAGGCATTTGACAAAGTTCAACTTCCCTTCATAATAAAAGCTTAGAAGAAACTAGGAATAGAAGGAACATACCTCAACATAATAAAGGCTGCTTATGACAAACATATAGCCCATATTATACAAAATGGGGAAAAACTAAAAGCATTCCCTCTAATATCAGGAACAAGAAAATTGTCTATTTCTATTACTATTCAATATAGTGCTTGAATTTTTATAGCAGTAAGGCAAGAGTGAAAAGTAATACACATAGAAAAGATGTAAAATTGTCCCTACTTACAGACCATATACTTAAAAGGCCATAATAGTAGCTTTTCTATTTATATTTTTATATTTATATAATATATAATGCTAATTATACATTTTATAATATCTGATATATTAACAGTATATATTTATAATATTTATCTTGATATTCATAGTAGGAGCTTTTCTAGTAGCTTTTTTTTTAAACCAACAATGAACATGCTAAGAAAGAAATCAGGAAAGCAGTGCATGCACAATAGCCTTAAAAAATAACTAGGAATAAACCTAACTAAAGAGATGAATGACCTCTGTAATGAAAACTATAGCACTGAAGAAATTTGACAAATAAGAATATAGTAAGACAGGCCATGTTCATGGATTGATGGAATTAATATTGTGCAAATAAGTATTCCAAAAGCAGTCTACAAAGTCAGTGTACTTCCAATTACACTCTTCACAAAAGCTAGAAAAACCTAAAATTCATATAGAAACATAAAAGACCCAAAATAGCCAAACAGTCCTTAGCAAAAAGAGTAATGTTGGAGACATCACATATTTAATCTCAACACTACAGAGCCATAACAAAAAGCATGGTATGACGCAAAAATTGATATAGACCAATGGGCTGAAACAGATCCTGAAATAAACCCACACAGCTACAGTCATGTAATTTTTTACAAGGTGCCAAAATTATGTCAGAAAAAAACAACCTCCTCAACAAATGGTGCTGGGAAAACTTGCTATCTACATATGGAAGAATGATACTAGATCCTTATCACGCCATTACCATCACCCCCCCCCATCAAAGTGGATCAAAGAACCTAATGTAAGACCTGAGGGAATACTAAAGGAAATGGGAAAAACACTATGATACAAGCAATCAAGGACTTTCTGAATAGGCCTCTAACAATTTAAGAAAAGCAATTGGGATTTACATAAAAGAAAGAAGTTGGGTACAGCAAAGGAAATAGAATATAGAGACATCCCACAAAAGGAGAAAATCTTTTCCAGCTGTTTTAATATTAATGGGATTAATATCTGGAGTATATGAAAAACAACAAAAAAGAAATGGACAAGTAAGTGAGCAAACAGTTCCCAAAAGGAGTACAAACAGCCACTAAATACAAGAAAAATAAACTAACATTCTTAATTGTCAAGGAAATGAAAACCAAAACTACATTGAGGCTGGGCATGGTGGCTCATGCCTTTGATCCCAGCACTCTGGAGGCAGAGGTAGGAGGATTGCCATGAGTTTGAGGCCACCCTGAGACTACATAGTGAATTCCAGGTCAGCCTGGACAAGAGCAAGACCCTACCTTGAAACAAACAATAAACTATATTGAGACTATACTGTCATCAAGAAAATATCAAATGCTGGTCAGGATGTTGGGGGAAAGACACTTATACATTGTAAATGGGCATGTTAGTGCAGCTTCTATGAAAATCTATATAGAATTTCTCAGAAAACTAACAATAGAACTACTTCTATATGATCCAGTTATAACACTCCTAGAAATACATCAAGAGGACTCCTAAAGCAACACTTATTGCAGCATAATTTGTAATAGTCAAGTTATAGAATTAGCCCACATATTCATCAGCAGATGAATGGGTCAAGAAATTTATATGCACAATGGAGTTTTATTCGGCCATAAAGAAGAATATTTATTTGCAGGAAAATGGATGGAACCCAGAGTGATATTGTGTAAGTCAGACTCAGAAAGAGAAATGTCATGTTTTCTCTTGAATGCAGAATCTAGACTTTAAAAAAAAAGACATGAGAGAAGTAATGAATATTTAGAACAGGGAGAGGACCATCAGAAGGTGGAAGGAAACCAGAAGGGGTTGAAATAGAAGAGGGAGTGAATATAATATGATCAAGATACACTTAAAAAATAAAAGGTAATGGAGCCTCTTTGGACCACGAGCTCTCCAAAAGGCTAATTCTGGAGGTTTTGCCATCCAAGCTTGCAAAGGTGGCCAGAAGTCCTTTCCACATGGAGCTGATCTGTGCTCAGGCCATCCTAATGGCTAAAGATCTAGACAACAATGCCCTTTTGCTTCAAAGTAGTACAAAAAGCTTTTGTCAGAAAAATAAGGTATGCTTACTTCCTCTTTATTTTGTAATATTTTAGGAAACATTTTTTAAAAGTATAATTCCACATTTTAATTTTTACATCACTTAATATAAAATTATAAACAAGCCAGGCATGGTGGCACACACCTTTAATCCCAGCACTCAGGAGGCAGAGGTAGGAGGATCGCAGTGAATTTGAGGCCACCCTGAAACTGGATTCCAGGTCATCCTTGGCTAGAGTGAGACCCTACCTTGAAAAGCCAAAATATATAGCTATAAAAATAAATAAAATTGTAAACAAGTTCATATGTGCTGTACATTTAAAGAATTTTTCCCCCTTGTGGTATCACTTCCTCAACTAGTCATTAAGTCACAGCAGCCTAGCCAAGCAGTACTAAGCTTGTTAAAGTAGTTTTTGAGTCAGGGAACTCAAAAGGCAGGGAACAGAAGTCATGTAATTTGAACAGGCAGTGTTTAAAGGCATAATGAGAATTCTCAAAGATCCATGAAGCAGACAGAGTAGCTTCCTTCCCTAGGCCTAAAAATAGAGTGTTGAGAAAATAGAGGAAGAGTCACTTCTTCAAGTCTGAGATTCAGCCCATATCAGCATGTGCTTATTGCCCATGGGATAGCCCAGCAATGTTCTGGGATGCACAGGCTGACTGTGAAAAACCCATCCCTGGGGTGTCATCTTGATTAGCAGCTGACCACAGTGCCTAAGGAGAGCTGGCTGGAAGTAGCTGCAGGGCTGGGGTGGGAGGATGCTACTGGGTGTCTCCAGCACTGGCCTAGAGGGGTCTAAGAGGACTAGCACAAGACTTGGAGTGGCCCTCCAGCACCCTCTGCTGTCAAAGTTTAGCATCGTTCAATGAGTCGGATTTGTAGTTGAGAGGAACTGTTTCTCTTGAGATGTGCAAACTGCCTAGAAGATCTGTGGAGCTGACCCTGAGCTGTAAGCTCGAGGCAGGTAGGGAGATCCTGATTTGAGAGGACTCCTTAGGGACATTGGATATAACACCCTGAGAAAGATTCCTAAGACATGGTGTTGACATACTGCTAGGATGACTCTTCATACCTTGCAGGAGGTGGTTCCTACTGGATGAAGTAGAAATGGTAAAGTTGTCATAGCAAATGGTGAAAGGATGAAACAGCTGAGAGATTTGCATGTTAGATCAGCTGTACCATGTAGGGCTGGGAAACTCCATAGATCACTGTTTTGCAGGCAGATACCTAGGACACTGTGTTTACCAAAGCAATAAAGAATGCTCTGAAAATTCCAGTTGGTGTTTGTGCTTTAGGCTGACAGGTGCTCCTGGATAACAGGGTGATGAGATCCTGAAATAGAAACTAAATGGTGCCTATAAGTGGGGAGAGGCATAATTCTCACAAAGAATGGAGGAAAGCAAGTTCCCTAGGGAGAAAGGACCATGCAACACCACAAGAGGTGTATTTGGTAGTGATTACCCTTCTATTCCCCCTAGCAGACCAGTGGCCATTTGTTCTGATGCCTTACTTATACATTGGGGCGGGTGGGCTAATTTAACATTTCTGACACAGCTGGTACAGGGTCTGACATCACATTGACACATTGATTGGGAGACTTGAAGTACCAACATGGTCCCTCTGTTGGAGTCAGGACATGGAAACTTGGGCAGTCTATGGAGCCTTGGCCTGGATGGTGGCTATAGTGAGTCCCCAGGAACCATTCCCCAAGTCCCAAAATGTTAGTTGGAGTGGATATACTTTGTTGCAAGAATCCTCAGACATCAGTGTCTTGCTACCATGGTGAGGAAGCCTAAATGCGTCTGCATTTCCCAGCCAGCACAGTAATCCAAAAGTAACAGCAACCTTGGTTGTTGGGGGATAGTTAGTGTCATGTTTACAGACCTAAAGTATTCAAAGAGTGGTCCCTGTCATTTACATTTAATTCACAAATTAGTTGCTGACAAGCCAGAAAACTGGAAAATTACAGTGCACACACAGCACAAGCTTAACCAAGTTGTATCTGAATTGCTAGCTGTAGTGCCTGCAACTGACAAGGCTTCTCATACATGGTGTGCAGTTACTTGGTCAGGTGAGTGCATTCCTTTCTGTCTGCATCAGAGAAAAGTCAAATAGTCCACATTTACATTGAATTGTACAATGTAAACTTGCACCTTGCCCTGAGCTATGTCATGAAATGTTTTGATGATATCATGCCAGACCAGCAGCACAGATAAGAAATGGCAAGTATATTAGAGATGGAAGGGAATTCCTACAATGATTCAGAAGCTGACAACAGCTGATATTTGAGAACTCAGTGGTGTTGGATGTGGTAGGAGGTCCCCCACAAGTAAAGGACAATTTACTGCATTTTCCCCACCCCATCACTAAGAAGAAAGCACGGCACTGTAATGGAATCTGGGTTAACAGAGTAAAGGCAGCATATTCCACATTTGGGAATGATACGGGTTGCCGATAATTAATAATTGTAAGCAATGCGAGGAGAGAGAGAGAGAGAGTTTTGGAATCCTCCCTTCCACCTCCTCCTACTCCGAGTTCTTGTCCTCTAATGCCAAAGAATTGTACACAGGGACAGAATTAAATTTTAATTACACATTTATTATAATTTAGTAGCTTAGGAAAAGGGGAGTTGGATGGGGAAATTTCCCAATCATCATGTGGGAAGTTACAGAGTTTTCCTGCCACCAGCGTGGGGAAAACACGTGTCAGCGAGTTCACAGAGCTTATATTATTTAGTTAGATAAACAGCCCAAGAAAAGATAACAGAAAGCTCCCTTTATGAGAAAGAGAGGTTCATGAGAGAAAAGGTCTGGAGCCAGCTGAGGGCTGGGGTAGGGCCTTACCTCACTGAGGCCTGGGTCAGCAGTCCTACTCCATTGCCATGTGGGGGAGGAGGGCCTACTTCCTCTAGGGAAGCTAGTTTTAAGTCCTCCACAGGTGAGTCAGAGAGACAGCTGATTGGTTTATATTTGACCAATCAGTTTTAGCACCTAGGTTGTAGCTCTAACTAAACACCTCCCATTCAAGGGGAGGGGCTGGAAGAGAAGGGGTGGTCCCTACAGACATCTCACTGTCACAGGAATACTGCTCTAATCCATACAGTGAGAGACACAAAAGCCACCAGCTTCATGTAGGGCCTAAACTAGGAAAGGGCTCTGAAGAGGTCCAAGCATATAGCCTGTCAACCCAGCATGTTTGGGGGTCAGAGGTCTAAAAGGCTGCTGTGTGATTATGGCAAGGAGACTCACTATACAGACACCAAGTGACCTGAAGCAAGGCAACAACATCTCCAGTATTGAATTGTGCTTTTTTTAAGTTAAAGCAATAAAAGGTCTACAGCCACAATTCTGGCTCTTGGTGGAGGTGGAGATGGAGACCATTAGGACATCAGACAACTGTGAAGCTAGAAGTGGCCAGCATTGGATAGTCTGTCAACATCAAGAGAAGAGCCTGAGTCTGCAGCAATCCACTGTATCTTGGAAGAGGTTCATTGCTGTTGGAAACAAGCCAGTAGGCACAATAATGACCCAAGCTTAATGTCTTAGTTGGTAATGAGTTGTGTCAATGTTGGGGACAAGGCAACTCACCATCATAATTAGCTTTGACAGATCAAAGGAACAGATGGATGAAAAGTCCCCTACTCCCTTCTCAGAAGAAAGAGAGTCATCACTGGTCTGAGTTTAAAGGAATGTCTGTAAATAGACAACCAGATGTTTGCCATGAGATTAGAGTGACTACCTAGATGTGGCCAGGATGTGAGTTAAAAGGTTATGGGTCACCTGTGTGCCATAAAGATAGTAGAAAACTGTGAAGTGTCCATGCCTGTAACCTCAATGAGTCACCAGTGTGCCATAAAAATAATAGATAACTGTGAAATGTCACATGCCTGTAAACTCAAACCTATAAAAACCTAGTAAAGAAGGCAGAAGGGGGTCATTGGTCAGAGGTTCAACTTTTTGAGCCAAGACACGGACCTCCAGCATGCTGGAAATAAACCTCACTGTGACTTGCATTATCGTGTGTGTCTTCTGTTCTTTGAGGAGTGCTCAACCTCAGACCACAACATCAACACATGGTAAAAAATGTGTACATGGTAAAAGTCAAACCCTGGTTGTAGGTACACTAGATTCCAGTTCAGACACAGGAAGAGGCAAAATTTGATGATGTGTTTGACCACCCACTTTATAATGTAAAGAGAAATGGCACCAAAGTTAGAAAATACTGGGACATGGGCTGGAGAGATGGCTCGGCGGTTAAGGCACTTGCCTCCAGTGCCTAAGACCCCAGGTTCAATTCCCCAGGACCCACATAAGCCAGACCCACAAGGTGGTGGCCCTGGTGCTCTCTCTCTCTTTCTCTCTCTCTCTCTCTCTCTCTCTCTCTCTCTCTCTCTCTCTCTCTCTCTCTCTCTCTCTCTCTCTGCATCTCTGCTTGAAAATGAAGAAATAAAATATTTTTTTAAAAGAGTTCAAGGTTATCCTCAGCAACACAGGAAATTCAAGGCCAGTGTGGGCTACATGAGACGCTGATCCTCCAAAAAGTAAATAAATAAAAACCTACCTTTATAAAAATAATACTGGGACCTGTGGATAAAGGTGGGGTGGCTTGACTGGTTGGCCAAGGACCTGGAATAAGGGATATCAGAGGATTCAAAGCAAGACATTCTCGAGACAAGGGATATGGGTAGCTAGAAGGAATGGAACATGAAGTATCTCTAGCCTATGAACATTCACCACAGAGGACGTGACCAGCTGACATGTACCAGCCTCTGACCTACACTGTCCCAGTGCTGACATGTGGTGACTCTAATGGTATCCATCTCCCTCCTCTATTTCACTCTGGATGCCCTTGAGTGATAAGCATCCAACTTTTCGTCAACAGAGGTTGAGCACAGTGTTCCCAGTGGCATAATTTTGAGGGAACAGTCATTGGGCAGGTTGACAACATTAAATTCTCTGTGCTCTGAAAGGTACAGTGATTCATCCTTTTTTATTGTGAACTTTATTTTAATATATGAACATTCAGTAATTTGATCATGTTCCCATTGCTTTATCCTTTTTTTGTCCCCTTTCCTTTACCCCCCATCCTGTAAGGGCACTCTTCTTTCAAGGTAATTCTTTCTCTGTTTTGCTGCTGCTGCTTCTCCTTCTCCTCCTCCTTCCTCCTTTCTCTCTTCTTTTTCTTCTTCCCCCTCCTTCTCCTTCTCCTCCTCAGTCCTTCAAGTCAAAACTACCAAGCAGAACTATGCTGGTCTTGTGAGGGTATAGTAACCACTGTGGAGTCATGAATGAACCAGTCAGTTTATGTTAGGAGGACCGTGCCCCCAGTGTGCCTACAAAACATGCCTGTGGCTCTTACATTCTTTCCACCCCCATCTTCCACAATGTTCTCTAAACCTTGAGAGTGTGATGGAAATCTCCTTTAGTATTGAGTTCTCAGTAGCTTATTTTCTACTTTGATGAATGTTGATTATCCTTAGTAACTGCCAGTATATCCATAGAAAAGGTTCTCTGGCTAGCAGTGAGAGCAGTGCTTATATTCTTTCCTAGACTACCTCTGCAGTATTCTTTGAGCCCTGGTGGGTGTGATATGAATGAGTCATCTAATGCTTCAGCCCCAGGCTTTCTCCTTTCCTTGTCATTTTGATGTGTCTTGGGCCCCCTCCTACTTGCCACCATCTGTAAAAACAAAACAAAAGCGTGTCTGTGTTTACTCAAGACAATGGAAGCTTCTCTCTGGGGTATTTGACCTTCCAAACCATAGGTTTTTTTTTTTTTTTAATTCTCAGTACCAAGCATAAATTCCCTCCCACTGGAGCTGGGCCTCTTATCCAATCAGAGAGCAGTTGATCACCCCCATAACTTATGTGTACTGTTGTAGTAATGATTTTTGCTTATTGATTTTATAGCTTGCAGGATCTACTGCTTGTTCAGACTGTTGACTTTTCTTCCCCAGCAGCTTGCATAGCGCCTTCCAGCACTCTGGCAGCTCTCCAGCAGGGATATAACTACTATCTCAGTTTCAGCTTGATTTCTTCATGTCCTGCCACTGCAGCCTGGGGTGTCTTCAGCAATAGCATCTTACATTTTCTATTTCTGTGTTTTGGCAGTGGCCTCCATTGTTTTGGGGGCCTTATGGGCCTTGCTATGAGCTCACTGCCCAGCAGAGGGAAGGGAGGAGATGGCCATCTCCAGCACCAGGATTCACATGCAGCAATCTATGGCTTTGTAGTGGGATGAGCTGATGATAAGAATTTAGATAATGCCCACCAAAAATTCCAATGCACCCCAAAATTTAAGGAGTACCCGAATTTTTGTCAAGCAGAAAGGGATCATGAGAAGGAAAGATTCAGGTGGAAGAGAAATCCAGCCCCTCACCACAGGCTGGGGGGTGGCTGGGGGGTGGCTGGGGAGACCTTACCAGTCCCCAGAGAGTCAGACGTCCTTCTTCCAGGCCATGTGTGTGAGAAAGAGACAGGATTATCTGTTAAGTGAGTATTTCCTGCCCTGGGTGGGCAGGGAGACAGGTGGTTGGTTCATACCTGACCAATCAGTTTTAGTGCCTAGGTTTGAGCTCTAGCTAGACACCTCCCACTCAAGGGGAGGGTGTACCCCCTTACTTCTTCCCTAATCTAACACACCTGAGTGGGCTGGGCCCTCTTGAGTCAGCTCCTTGAGACCATGGACCAATCAGGTCTCTTTCTTACACATCTGAATCTGATGACAAAATTCATGTAATTATCTATAAAAGACTTGTTGCAAGCATAATTGGTCTCTTAGCTACTCATTCTCCTGGCATCTGAGTCTCCTGGTCCCTGCTTCTTCAGTTAAGTTTCTTTCCTCTTACTGGGAAGGAAAAATATCTGTCATTTTCCTGGTGTATTAGGGTTCTCTAGAGGAAACAGAGTTGATAGAATGGATTGTAATAAAAGAGGAATTTATTGGGGTAGCTTACGACAGTCCAACAATAGCAGTCTGCAGGTCCACGGGTGAAGGAACCAGTAGCTGTTCAGTCCACATGGCTGGATGCCTCAGCAGTCCCAATTCAGCCCTGAAGGCCTAAAGGCTCCCTGGGGAGCTGCTGCTCTTCTGTCCATGATGTGAGGCAAAGAAAACTGGGTTCCAATGTCCAGGAAGGGAGAGGAAGGAAGAGAGATTCCCTTCCCCTCAAGCTTCCTTATATCCAGTCCCCTTCTGGAAGGCCCACCCACTTGGGGGTGGGGAGGACTCACTCTGGAGGAGGGACCTCCTCTTTTTGTCAATCCTTTCTGCATGCAAGCTCAGAGACACACCCCAGATTACTGTAGATTATTAAATAGGTCAAATTGACAACAAACTTAACCATTACACCTGGATATTTTTCTGTTGGCTTCTTCCATGTATTTTGCTTTCAGATGCTTTCTCTCTGTTTACATGTATTATTTTCTTCTAAATTCTGGTTTGGCCACATGTATAATAACACTCTTGCTATATATTTTTCTGGCACTGGCCTCCCACTTGTTGCTCTGCTGCATGTGCAATCTTTCTTTATCCTTAGTCCTTCACTATTTTATTTCTTAGGCTTTCCTGACCCCTATGTGAATGTGAAGGGTGCAGGGCTTGTGCTTATATGCTTTGCTTCACACAGGTATGTGCATGTGCTTCTGTTAATTCTTTTGGAGTGGGCTCTCAGGTCCTGCCTTCTATGTGTATATTTGTATGTGTGTTAGTGGCATTTTTCCTGGGAGATTTTCTCTGTGGGAGTTTCTCCATTTTTGCCTCCACCTTTTCCATCTAGGCAAGGAATTTCCTTTTGGCCTGAGTCTTTCTAGCAATTCCTCTGAATGCTAGTTTCCCTAAAGAAACCTCATAATTAGTAATTTATTCTTCTTGGAGTTTATTTTCCTCATTTCTTTGTTAAAAATGGACAAGAACCTAAAACTCGGGGTCCACAGGCTGATGGACCCTCCTGTACCCCAAAATCCTATAACACTTCCTTGCTCCTTTTCCTTGTGATTGGGAACCTGAACCCGGGGCTTTAGGCAGGAGGTGTCTTCAGTCCCAGCTTATACCATGATAGTACCGCCCATCAATGGTCCTGGAATTTCACTTCAATTCCTATCAGTTCATTCATGGACATGTGGTGTAGGCAGGGGCTGGGAAGGGGCAGCATTGCTTTCTGAGTATTTTCTTCGACCCTCTGAGAGACTCTGAAGGTCACCATGTTCATATCTAGGCTCTGGTGGGAGCTGCAGGCCTAGTACAGAAAACCCTCTCTGCTCGGTGGGCTGTGAGCTCACCTTGATAGAAGCCCTGGAAGGAAGAATGGTTCTGCTCCCAGTCAGTGACTGTCCATTTATGCATGCATCTTTGAGGAACGGAGGGCCTGCAGCAAAAATGAGAGGTGCCATCATGCTGTGTACCCTTCAAAAGCAGAGGGACGGTTGCTGAGCTTGGCTCACTTTTCTTCCTTCAGTCACAATGCCAGGTCAGAGAATGGAGGTGCCTTGGGGGATGATGGGTTTTCAAACGGAATCCATAACCTCTAGAATCTCCCTCATAAACCACAAGAGATTTGTCTTAATAGGGGATATGAAACCATCAGGTTTAGGACATGAACCTTCACAACTCCACCATTGTGAGCCTGTCATGACACATAAACCTGTTGACATCCCTTTCATCTCATGTGCCATTCAGCTCAGAAACTTCTGGTCATGCTAAATGTATCCAATCCACACTCAAAACTCCCCACAGGAGTTAAGTGTCACAACACTACAGAAATCAATAGTCCTTTCAATAAACCAAGGTCATTATTTATATAAAAACACCTGTGATATACACAAAAGTATTACATATTCCAGTTTATGGTGCTGCCTTGTTAATCTCAACTGAAATGGGAACATCAAGAACATAAGAATTCAAGAAGAGACCAAAGAAAGACCAAATCACCATCAGGAAACTCTAAATACTGAATGAAGTTCTCAAGCACATCTGACTGGAGAATTCTCTTAGATTACATAGGGAATTCCAAGTCAGTAAGCTAGACCGAGACCCTACTCAACCCCCTTAACCCACCCAAAACAGAAAAGACCCCAGTTTCTTTCTTTTTTTTTATTTTATTTACTCATTTTCAAACAGAGAGAGAAAGAACACCAGGGCCACCACCTTTTGGGTATGGCATGTGGGTACTGGGGAATTGAACCCGGGACCTTAGGCACGGGAGGCAAATGCCTTAACCTTTGAGCCATCTCTCCAGCCCCGACCCCAGTTTCTTGAACCACAACTTTTGTCCTCCAACTATATGGACTTGAAAGCACTGACTCAGAGAAGGGTAAATTATAAATTCTGACATTTATTTTAGGGACAATAAAGATCAACAACCCTAGCAGGAAAGCCCAAGTCAAACTAAATTTTCACCCATCCCACACTTAGCAATGGGGAAAGGAGATACACAGATTAACTCTCACATAGACAGAAGTTTGAGAATGCACACACACAAGCACAAACACTGGCAGACCAGTTTTTGTTTTTGTTTCCTCTTTGTTGCAACAAAGGAGAACACAACCAAATGAATCTTGTAGGGCTGGAGAGATGGCTCAGCGGTTAAGGCACTTGCCTCCAGTGCCTAAGGCTCTGGGTTCAATTCCCCAGGACCCACGTAAGCCAGACCCACAAGGTGGTGGCCCTGGTTCTCTCTCTCTCTCTCTTTCTCTGCTTGAAAATGAATAAATAAAGCATTTAAAAAAAAAAAACAAATGAATCTTGTAAAGAAATGCAGCTTTATTTTGTTTTACAAACTTGAGAGGAAGAAATAGGATGGAATGAGCAGAGGGTGGACATCTCTTCTGCAACAGCAATGCACTGTGGCAAAGGGGAGCTGGATTATAACACCCATACGCCCACCCCTAACAACAGTTCCAAAAAGGTTATAATACACAAATTGCAAACAGCTGGGGATTGAGCAATCAGAAGACATTTGTTTATGGGGGACACCTGGGACAAACCATGACATCTGGAAAACACCCAAAGAAAAAATTCGCACATTCTTACCCAAATCCTACACTTAGACTTAATATCAGTCTAAACCTCATTTTAATACTAACCCACATGCTAACTAAAACTCTAATCTTAGCTTTAGCAATAAGCTTCATCCTAACCATCACACTGTGCAAAACTTCAAACATTAGATCTAGCCTTAGCCCTAGACTAAAAATATCTCTAATGCTAGGTCTCACCCTAACCCTAAAATCAGCCACATGTGATGGTTAATTTTGGGGGGGAACTTGAACTTTTTAGTAATCTTGGGAGGGACTCTAATTTTTTTCCACAGGAAGAGCTTTCTCTTAGTAGGGGGCAGGATGTATGTGAGCTCAGTAGATAAAAACATATCCCTTAATATATTTCTCTTTTAGCATTCCTTAAAACATTCCTCTGCATTATAAAGTGAGTATATTTAAGGTTTTTATTAAGGCATTTTCTTTAATATTCCTGCAGTGTGAGTGTTCTGACAACACTGTAAATAGATAGTTACACTCATTATGTTTGTGGGGTGTCTCTGCAGTGTGAATTATGTGATGTATTCTAAGATGCAGTTGCAGAGTAAAATATTTTTCTTTCCATATTTTTCCAAGTTTTCTATCTAGAATGCATTATCTGATGAGTTTTAAGACTTGAGGACAGAGTAAAGACCTTGTCGCATTGCTTACATTTGAAAGGTTTCTCTCCAGAATGTATTCTCTGATGTGTTCTAAGAGCTGAGGAGTGCCTAAATGCCTTGTCACAATCCTTACATTTGAAAGGTTTCTCTCCAGAATGTATTCTCTGATGTGTTCTAAGATCTGAGGAGTGCCTAAATGCCTTGTCACAATCCTTACATTTGAAAGGTTTCTCTCCAGAATGTGTTCTCTGATGTGCTCTAAGATTTAAGGACAGAGAAAAGGCCTTGTCACATTCCTTACATTTGAAAGGTTTCTCTCCAGAATGTATTCTCTGATGTGTTCTAAGAGCTGAGGACTGCCTAAATGCCTTGTCACAATCCTTACATTTGAAAGGTTTCTCTCCAGAATGTATTCTCTGATGTCCTCTAAGAACTGAGGACACAGTAAAGGCCTTGTCACAATCCTTACATTTGAAAGGTCTCTCTCCAGAATGTATTCTCTGATGTCTTCTAAGAGCGGAGGACTCAGTAAAGGCCTTGTCACAATCCTTACATTTGAAAGGTTTCTCTCCAGAATGTATTCTCTGATGAACTCTAAGATATGAGGACCGAGTAAATGCCTTGTCACATTCCTTACATTTGAAAGGTTTCTCTCCAGAATGTATTTTCTGATGTCCTCTAAGATCTGAGGACTGCCTAAATGCCTTGTCACAATCCTTACATTTGAAAGGTTTCTCTCCAGAATGTATTCTCTGATGTCCTCTAAGATCTGAGGACTGAGTAAAGGCCTTGTCACATTCCTTACATTTGAAAGGTCTCTCTCCGGAATGTACTCTCTGATGTGTTCTAAGAGCTGAGGAATGAGTAAAGGCCTTGTCACATTCCTTACATTTGAAAGGTTTCTCTCCAGAATGTACTCTCTGATGTGTTCTAAGAGCTGAGGACTGAGTAAAGGCCTTATGACATTCCTTACATTTGAAAGGTTTCTCTCCAGAATGTATTCTCTGATGTATTATAACATGTGAGGCCTGGGTAAAGGATTTTAAACATTCTTTGCATGTGAATGGTTTCTCCCCAGTGTGAGTTCTCTGGTGATTTCTAAGGTATGAGGATAATCTAAAGGACTTGTTACATTCCCTGCATTTGAAAGGTTTTTCTCCACTATGAATTTTCTGATGTGTTTTAAGACTTGAAGAGTATTTAAAGGATATTTTACATTCCTTACATTTAAAATTTTTCTGAGCAGTATGAATTCTCTGGTGTGTTCTGATGTCTGAATACTGGTGGTAGGATTTTTTACATACCTTGCATTTGAAAGGTTTTTCTCCACTATGAATTTTCTGATGAGCATTTAAATGTGAGAGCTGGGTAAAACATTTTTCACATTTCTTGCATTTGAAAGGTTTTTCTGAACTGTGAATTCTGTAATGAGTTCTTAAACTCAAGAGACAGGTAAAGGATTTTTTGCATTCCTTGCACTTAAAATACTTTTCTCTAGTATGAATTCTCTGATGGGTTCTTAGAGTTGAGGAAGGAGTAATATATTTTTCACATTCCTTGAATTTGAAAGATTTCTCTCCAGAATGAATTATCTGTTGTTTCCTGAGACTTGAATACCAGGGAAAGAATTTCTTATAAGCCTTATATTCAAAATGTTTTTCTCTAGCATGAATTCTATAATGCTCATTAAGTGATGACAAGATCTTGAATAACCTCAAACATATGGTACATTTGTAGTGTTTTTCTTCAGTCTGAACTCTCATATGTCCAGTGAAATTTGAGCATGCATTTAAATATTTTATACATTTCCTACACTTGAGTGTTTCCTGTTCTATAAAGACTGTTTGGTGAGAACTAAGTTTGGAGGAGTAAGCAAACTGTATATTACCCTCTTCACCTCTGTGTTGTTCCTTCCCTGTGGGAGTTCCGTGATTTTCACTGGAGTTGAAATATTCCTTTAAAGATTTCTCACAGTCTGTTTCCTCATAAGGCCTCTGCTGAATGCTGATGTGCTCCTGGACTGTCAGGTCTGGACATTGATCCAAGGCTTTAGTAGATGTATCACCGCTACAATTTTTCACTGGAATATCAACTACCAGATGATTAGTAGGTTTTGATCTGTGATGAGTTACATTCATAAATGTATGTTCCAGGTATGTTTTTGTTCCATGAGAAGTATCTAGAAAATAAAGAGGAAATATGGACTTGTTAGTGTTTTATTTTATGTATAAGAAATTTTTAAAAAATCAATTTTTAATATCTTTGGCATATTATATTATATATTATATAATAAAGGAAATATTTATGTCTTATCATGTATATACAGAAATTCAGAAACTGACAATAGAAATATTAAGAAATCAATAATGAGCATTATAAAAAGAACCTGTTCTCTGTATAAAAATGAGTAAAACATTGTTAACTGCAAGCTATAGTCAAAATATTTCCAAGCATTAAGTAAATTCAGGGTATCCTAAATCCCTGTAGTTTTAAACCATCTCCCCAAACATGATAGACATATTGCTATAAAGTAACATCAGTTTGTTCTAATATAACTGACATAAAATAAATATTTTAAAAGTTCTTCATCATGTTGCGTATCAATACCATGGGTATTTGGGATGTATAGAGCTACTTTATATTTAGATTCTTCCGCTTATCACAATTATACATGTAATACCTAAATTTCTTACATGCATATTGCTTACATCATAGCTTCTATGTATACCTTGTATCATTTTTAGTGAGAATTTTTGTGCATGCTTCGATGGAAACAGTTGCATGATTGTAGGAAAGAAAAGTCTATGCTTGTGACTGCTATAGAGAACAAATACACTTGAAGAAATATCAAGTCAACAATGATTTTGTATGAGCTCTAAACACCCCTGAATTTTTCATTTGACATAAAATCACAATGATAATAATGTCATCATCAAAAGAGAATGGGTAATTTATTCCAATATCCCACAGTGAAGGTACATTCTGTGAGTAACAATGGTTACATCTAGGAGAGCTAAACTTACAATATCAAATGGGTAAATTTGCAACAAATCCTCCATACACTGTCTACATGGTTTGCTCTAGGAAAGCTTGGGAGATGGATTTCATCATTAAAAACAGGAAAGAATAAGGAACTCAGGAGAAGATCTTGACTGCATAGAAATTTACTCTGTTGTGGACATAGCAGGATTTCACAGTGTTTAAGTTGCTTGAATGCAAGGGTTTATGAAGGAGGTTTAATTCACAAGTATACTCATGAAGCCAGATTGTCAAAGTCATGTGCATATGGAGTTCATTTGAAGTGGCTACAGGCCCTGGTGAGCCCACTGTATCTCTCTGTGTGTTTTCTTTCACTTTCCTTCTTCCTCTCTCACACACTAGAACTGCCAGTCCCTTTTGCAAACAAGAATAAAGAGTGAACAAACTAATGAATGAAGACTTAAAAAAGGGAAAAAAGGAAGTTATGTAATCTGTATACCTTTACTATTATCTGAGACTAAGGCACAAAAAGCACTGTGCTCAAAAGTGAATCATTAAATGATCAGAGGAAAGGTTGTAGCTTCCTAAGAAGGCTGCCTCTCGTCATGGAATTGTGATAAATGTACACTTTAATCATTTTTTTTTCATTTTGAAGGGCATACTGATTTACCATAGTTTACTAATGAGAATAACAATCTTTTTATATAGCAACTGTCACCTGATAAAATTTATAAAGCACAATGGAAGAAATTATGACATCGTATTCAACAAATAATGCTTACTAAGAATTTGTATCTCATTATTGTATGTCTGTTAATGTTTATATTATGGTTTCTTTATATATTTATCAGAACTTACAATATTGTATTTTTCAGATAATCAATTATTTTTGGGGTGAGGAAAGTATTAAAGTAACAGATACAGGGGAAGTTCCAGGATGGTGGAAGAGGCTGGCTTCCAGTCACAGATCCAAGTAGAACTTCAGGCTTGAGCTCAGACTGCTCATCGGATATGGATATATATATATATATCTGGAGTTTCAGAAGTACCACAAAAATACCTTAGAGCTAGACCATAGTATCTGGCTGGGTGCCAAACTCTCCAGCCAGGAAGCTACAGGAAAATGTCAATAAACTCTTGAATCTATTGGGGTACATCCATTCAAACTACCACAATCCACTCTGGCCCCTTATAGATTTATTACCATCTATATTGTGTTTAGTCCTACTTTAAAGTCCTTCAGTCTTTACCAACTTTAAGGCTGTTCCAAAGTCCCAAGACTTATCTCAAATTTAAATGGTCTTTTAACTTAAAATTCTGTAAAATCAAAGCAAGTTAAAAACTTTAATATAAAATGGCACAGAGTAAACATTTTTAACAGTTATGAGGCATTACAAGGAAAGACTGATACAAAGCAAACTCAGCAACCATCAGGCAAACATGAAACATCTGCAGCTCAAGTCAAAGATCACAAGCAGACTGACAGTCTCTGCATTTTTCAATTCTATCCCTCAAGCATGGCTGAGTAGCTGGGAAAACTTCCATCCCTAGCCAAGGTAGACCTTGCATAGTCATGGTATACCCAAAACCCCTTCAGGTCTTCATTGAACACCACTGTCCACTTTCCAGTGCCTTCACTGGGCAATCAGGGATTACATGTCCTGATCCATATATTGCATCTCAGCAGCAGCACAACTAACTACACATACATTAAAATTAAATAAGAAAACTCATGGAAACACAACAGGGAAAATAAAATCTGGACATCAAATAAATCAACAAAATGTCCAAATCTGAGCAAAGTACGAGATTAACATATTTGTTCAATACTGGAAATCACAGATAAAATGCATAGCTGATGTCCCCCCACAAATATTTCAAAATCATAATACTGATTCTTGATGATAAAGTTACTAAAATGCAAAATATGTTTAATTAGCCAAAAAATACGTGGAAAATCACATAAGAAAATTTATGTGGGGAAATTTACACTAAAAAGGGATAACAGAGTAAAAATGGAAAGGAAACAATTTATAAATCACATGAAGAAGGTGTGGTAATGTGAAAAAATCATCTTAGGAAAACTGATAAAAATTAATTACTTATGAAAGATGAATGTTAGAGAGAAACTCTATAGTAGAGATAAACTAAAAATTATAACTAAAATATTGGAGACACCAGAGATAATTTCCAATGATCAAACTTAAGAATTCATGCAAATAAGGAGTAAAGGAAATAATAGTTGAAGTCAGTTTCATGCATAATATAATATCAGAACATTTTCTAAAATAACAGAAAATATAAAAAGCATTTCGAATATCAAATAAGTATGACAAAACATCACCATGCCATATCATAGAAAAGATTTTTAAAAACAGTTTTTGTAAGAGAAAAATGTTACAAAATAAGAAAAATCAGAATACTATCAGACCAAAATAATACTATCAACCACAATACCAGAAGAGCTTAAGTTGATTTATTAAAAGACTCAAAAAGAAAATAGAAAATCACTTTAGCCAAAATTGTTCTAATGAATCATATTGTCTATTAAAACAGATAAAGGAATAAAATTTTGAAGCTATACCCAATTTCATGCATGCCATGATGACAAAGACAGGACTGCAAAAAATTACAAAGCAAATGTATCCATGGTTTAACAATGGCATTCTCCTTTGGGAGAACACAGGAAAGAGTATATTTAAAAACATTGGGAAGATATGAACAGAAAAGACCTAGGAAACTACATAACACGGCAAAAACAAAAAGACAGAGGTAATCAGTGATTCTGAAAGTTGAAGAAATGAAAAGGTACCTTTAATTCAAGCAAAATAAAAATCAAACAAAAACAATTCAAGTTTCTCTTTTCACAAATAAACAACCCACTGGAATATAAAAAAAATTCAGAACCTAAGAATCAAATAAAAATGAACTTGCCAAGCACACACAAGTTTAAACCATTTGACATAAATTCTCATATGTGATTAACTGCATTGCATGCAAAAACTTAAGGGAATTTATAAAGATGACTTTTACATATAGGGAAAGATAAAAATTCTTCAACATAATATATCAATTTTATACATTCAGGCATAAAATTTGGAGGTGGGAGCTGGGCGTAGTGGTGCACTCCTTTAATCCCAGCACTCTGGAGGCAGAGGTAGGAGGAATGCCCTGATTTCAAGGCCACCCTGAGACTACATAGTGAATTCCAGGTCAGCCTGGACTAGAGCAAGACCCTACCTCGAAAAACCAAATTAAAAAAAAAAAAATTTGGAGGTGGGTTTCTACGATCAAATAGCTAAAGAGCAATATCATGAAATATCAGACTGAGACTGATCCCAATACCATCATAGATGGAACTTTCAATCTCTAACTAGTAAAGCATTTCAAGCTTCTGGGAAAAATGATATAAAAATAAAGACTAATACAAAAATGGGAAGGATTAACATAACTAAAAAATTAATGAATAAGAATAAATGAGAAATACAAGAAATAAATCAAATAGCTCATTGAAAATATTAATAAATAACCAATGAAAATTAAACAAGTCTGAAAGACTCCAATTAATGAGAACAGGGAGGGAAATGAGATAGTTACCAGAGGTTTTCTTAGAGGATAATTTGGAAAATAGTATCCCAAATCACTGCATTGCTGACTACAGGTATAGCTTTAGATTCTACATGGGAAGGCATTACCCACTAACACAAGCCTTGAATAAAGATGTACATGAGTGGCCAGGAAACAAATAATCACCTCAAAAACACTTCCACATAAATTCCACAATCTTTTTTTATTTTTTTGGTTTTCAAGGTAGGGGCTCACTCTAGCTCAGGCTGACCTGGAATTCACTATGTAGTCTCAGGGGAGCCTTGAACTCATGGCGATCATCCTATCTCTGCCTCCCGAGTGCTGGGATTAAAGGCGTGAGCCACCATGCCCGGCTTTCCACAATCTCTTCTAATCGATATTAAAAATTAGAAAACAAGATAGGGCAGGGAGTCAAAGGCACTCAATTATTCCTTTCCAATTCAATAATGAGACCTGTTGATTCAAGTCTCTTTCCAACCAAGACAGGGAACAATGATGGAATAGCCTCCAGAATTTAGCTCAGGTGAGAGAGGAGTAATTTGGCTTATCTCCATTGGAAAAGCACAAACCTCAAATCTGGGAGTATAGATTAAAGTGTAAATCCTAACTACACCTCACAAGTTAGGCTTGGTTAGTAAAAGAAATATATCAGCCCTGGAAAGAATTCATATTGCATCCAACCCAAGCAGAATTTTTTTCAAGTTTTAGATTTGATGTAACTTCAGTGAACATTACATTTTTAAATATTTTATTTATTCATTTTCAAGCAGAGATAGAGAGAGCGAGAGAGAACGAGAGAGAGAGAGAGAGAGAGAGAGAGAGAGAGAGAGAGAGAGAGAGAGAGAGAGAATTGAACCCAGGGCCTTAGGCACTGGAGGCAAATACCTTAATGGATGAGCCATCTCTCCAGTCCCATAAGCCACCTCTCCAGCCCCAACATTACATTTTAGAGTCATATTTTAAACAACTTAAAATATTCACACTTTTACACACCCACTCATTATATATACATGCAAGGAAGATTTTTTAAATATTTATTTATTTGAGAGAGTGGGAGTCAATGAGGCAGAGAGAGACAACGGGCTTTATATGGGCACTGGAGAATTGAACCCAGGTGCTTCTGTGTTGCAGGCAAACACGTTATTGGCTAAGCCATCTCTTCAGCCCACAAGGAAGATTTTTCAGGGCTCTTGTGAGCTGTTCAGATAGGGATTTTAAGTAAGTTTACCCTGGATTTCATTTTCGTCTACTGAGAAATATATAAGTCTATATTGGTGTTACCACACATGATTTAGACACTTTGTATTTCTTTTGAAAATCAATTTTACCTTCTCATTAATCTCTTTTTATTCTCAATAATCACTCTATTCATAGCCTAAACAATCTATAAAATCTGTAAAATTAACAGTGTCCAAATTCTCTTTTCTAGGATACTTTTACCACAACCAATTGATTTGAAGTTATTACTAGTCAATATCTGAACCCAATCCGTAAAACTCCCACCTCAATCAAGTCAAGGACCTATAACCCTGTATATTTTTTCTGATTATCTCAAAAATCATTAAAGAAAAATGGATTATTGTTCTGTTTGCTAAAATGACACATGTATTTAGCATTGTATACTAAGTAGGTTCATTTATACTATGTCTTCTGCTCTATGAATAATATACCAGGCACTGCAGTCAACTTGTACTTCTTGAAATACCACAAATCTTGGCTAAATACCGAAGAATATATTTGATAAAACAAATTCCTAGTCAAAAAAAATTGAAGCAAGTTGTGAAAATCCCAATGACATAACATTGGAATCATTCAATTAAAAAAATTCAGCTGGGTGTGGTGGCACACGCCTTTAATCTCAGCACTCGGGAAGCAGAGGTAGGAGGATCACCATGAGTTCAAGGCCACCCTGAGACTACATAGTGAATTCCAGGTCAGCCTGGGCTAGAGGGAGACCCTACCTTAAAAAAAACCAAAAAACAAAAATCATAAAAATTATAAATGATCCCTAGTGCTAGTGATAATGCCTGATCACCAAACTATATAGTAAAAAAAAAATAATTTCATGTATTCCAATGAAATCAAAGGAAACACAGAAGAAAACAATAAAGAAATCTGAAGGACTACAGAAATACATTTAAATGCATGAAATAAGTTGTTTCTTATATGCTATAAGGAAGGACAACAATTATAAAAATCTAAAATATTGGAAATTCTAAGAACAAAACAGTACAGAGTTTTAACCATAGAATAGCAGATAGAGAGGATTGAGTATCAAAACTTAAAGGCAAGAGAGTAAATCGGGATATTCCAACAAGGAGAGAGACACATTAATGAAAAAGCATAAGTAGGAATTTCAAACCACAGAGAAAATTGAAATTGCATGAAATATAAGTGTTCTTGGCATGGAAGAAAGAAAATTTCAGTCAAGTGATGTAGTAAATACTTTCAACCAAATCCCAGAAAACACTTGCTTAAAATTAGAAAAATATATGCCAATGCCCTTACAGGAGGAGCAATTGAAGAAAACATAATACTGTGAATATTTCCTGACACACCTGGGAAGAAACAACACAAGCAGCAGCAGCAGTGAGAGAACAGGAAAGTCACAAAAAGTCATATGGAAATTGACACATTCTTAATACATTCTGATACTAGAAAGGGAAGTAATTGGTTTAGAGTATGTGAAGATTCCTAGCGATTCTTAGGAAAACCTTACTCATTCTTTCTCCTAAATGAGAGAAGTCATCCTTAAAATATGATCTAGAATCCGATGGAAGAATGATGATCACCCAAATTTCAAGATGTACTAATGTATTGGCCTCATATTTCCTGATTAAAAAAATATGAAAATCTAGCCAGACGTGGTAGTGCACGCCTTTAATCCCAGCACTTGGGAGGCAGAGGTAGGAGAATCACCATGAGTTCGAGCCACCCTGAGACTACATATTTAGCATGGACTAGAGTGAGACCCTACCTCAAAAAAAAAAAAAATCTACCAGATTGAAACAATTTTTGATATAGACTGAAAATATGAAATATTGAATAGGATAAGGGAATAATCCCTCTAATATGTAGCCAATTAAATGAATTTAAATTATTAGTACTCATTTAAATATTATTCAAGTGCAACAAACAACAATGGCTAATAACATAAACTATAAGCTAAAGTTTAAGAACGGACTTTAAAATCAATAACTCAAGAAGATTTTTTTGGGGGCTGGAGAGATGGCTCAGAGGTTAAGGCACTTGCTTCCAGTGCCTAAGGCCCCCGGTTCAGTTCCCCAGGACCCACATAAGCCAGACCCACAAGGTGGTGGCCCTAGTGTGTTCTCTCTCTCTCTCTCTCTCTCTCTCTCTCTCTCTCTAGTTCTCTGCCTGAAAATGAATAAATAAAATATTTTTTTAAAAAAGATTTTTTTGAAAAAAAATTTAAAAAATATATTTTGAAGTATGTCTTCCTCATTGACCTTGAACCATTACCTGGGCACTGAGTCATTTACTCCAACATACCTGGCAGTATTCCTCCTAAGTCCTCTCTCTTCAAACTCAAGGGATCTTTATTATGTTCTAGACAGGTGACCAGGTTTGGCTTGCCCACAAACATGCCTGTGAATTAGAAAGAAGCAAATGGCCTTTCAGGGATTCTCTAGTGTACCTTGGATTTATAATATAGTCTTTGATGTAGAGATTGACAGAATATTGTTTAAATAGTTCCTCAACTTTCATTTATTCTGACAATTCTGGGAATATTTTAGAAGTGTTTTGAGTATGCATCTCTTGAGATGCACATTAAGCTATAACTGTGCCAAAAGGTAAGAAAGAAAATGGAACTCTGTTAAGTCGGTGACAGTCCCATAAACTACTTTATTTCTGAACATATTGTGGAACCAAAATGAATTGTCATAATTCTTTCAAAAGTAGTAAATATGAAATATGAAAAGTACACTAGAAATAGCTTTTTAGACTCAGAGATATTCCCTTTATATATTTTGTTCTTAGAACCATGACAGTCAAATCAGTCAATCATGGAATCCTAAATTGGTGTTAGGAATTCTGCAAGAAATAAACACATTCTCACCCACAGAGAGCAGGTTGCTGTAGTTCTCCCACATCACATCCCTATACAAGGACTTCTGAGCAGCATCCAGGCATTCCCACTCCTCCTGGGAGAAGTCTATGGCCACATCCCTGAAGGACAGTGGCTCCTAGAATAGAAAATAAGAAACTGAAAATTTTTCCCTGGTTAGATGTACTTGACAATGTGAAATAGAGATTGTCGGGAAACAGTTTCAGATATAGAGGAGAAATTATAGCAAATCAAATTTACACTTTTACATGCAGAGAACAGGATGTCATAATATCAACCATAGTCAATCCAAGTGTTATGTTTTCATTGAGTACTAAGTGTGAAAGTCAGATCTCAACAAACTTTTACTCCTTCTGTGCTTATTTATATCACCTGGAATTATAGAATATATTTTCTAGATGGTAAAGTTATGTTGACTAAAATGTATGCTGTCTAAATTTTAATGCTCATATCTATAGCAGGGAATCTTCCTAAATATAAAATGTGATTTAATCAAGTCTGTAGGAGAGAAAACCTGACAAATATCCCCCAAGCACTCTAGCTATAGAAAGACCCTATACACAAGAGCTACAGACTTGAACAAGAAAAAGTAGAACCTGCTTGTTTACAAGTCTTTAGACTGATGGTTAAATTTAAACTGACTGTGTTTTTTATATCAGTAAAGAGAATAACAAAAATCCACTTAAAATATTTACTATTACCTGGTGTCATTCTGATAGTTTCACCTGCACTAAATGATAGAATGAAAGAGTACTGGCAACTGCAATAATAATGGAAAACCATCTTTACCCTTATTTCTTGTGGACTATATTTAATTTAAAAGGTTCCACACACAAATATACAAATAGCAAACATTATCAGAAACTTCACAGATCACATCCTTATTGAAAAGTTATGAAACTAACAAAAGAGGAAAAACAGAACTGATAATAAAGAGGAAATGCAAGTGTTCAAAAAACAAATACTTTTTGAATTTTTATTAATGTTTTTGCAAGCAAAGAAGGAGAGAGAGACAGAGAGAATGGGTCCACCATCGCTTCTAGCTACTGCAAACCAACTCTAGATGCATGCACCACTTTGATCATCTGGAATTTGATGATCTGACTTCTTGTGAGGAGCAAGAAATTTGCTGAATTAGACTTTAACACTTGAATAAATGTAGAAAAATAAGGTGAATTATGTCACTGGTTGATTGCTTGTAGCACATCTGTTTAAAGTCTTAATGGAAAAGCAGAATCTCCAAAATAAAGTTCTCAACATCATATCACCCACATTCATGATCTGAAGTACACCTGGAGGTATGTTCTCTCTTACTAAAACAGGACTCAAATTTCAGAATACCAAACAGAATCTCTCATTGTCAGTGTAACAAATTTTCAATGCCAGTTCACGTCAAAGCATCACAGGCCAACAGAAGTTAAAGTGAGATCACTGATTGGAAAAGAGTGGGATCCTGTAAGTTGGGATGGGGCTGTGTGGGAAGACCCTGAAGAATCTGGGGACACTGCACCTTCAGATTGTGAAGAAGTTATTTTGCCTATGGAAATAATCTCCCCTCCCTTAACAGCACTTGCACCCCTCCTGTCCCTGAGGTACTACACTTTTGTTCCCTGCCTGAGGGATTTAATCCTACTTTGTCTGAGGAATTGGTAGTGAAACTTCCTGCAAGAGAGGAGGTCCTGGAAAAGACCATATCCGTCTGTCCCCAGTCATTTTTACCTCTAAGAGTATAACCAGATGTAAAGCAAAGCAGACCCCTAAAGATGGGACAGAAATATTGATTCAAAAGATGAGATACATTCCTAAAAAACTTTAAAATTTTTTCTACAATGTATTAGGAAAAGCATGGGAATATGTGTGGGAATGAATTCTAAGGGTGTGGTATAATGGAGGAAGAAAGAAAAGATTGGACCAGGTGGAATTTATTGAAATGGGACCTTTGACCTGTGATTATAGATTTAACACTGCACATCATGTAGTCAGAAGTGGCAGCAAGAACTTGTTGGATCACTGACTTATGGATGCCAATGTTTCCCACTGAGAATGAGCCTGGTATCCCTTGGATAAATGTTGATGAAGGGATTAAAGGGCTTAGAGAACTTGGAATGCTGGAGTAGATTCTTCATTTAAATTCAACTACGTCCCCACAAAAGGATGGACCAAAAATGTACCCTTCACTAACACCATAAGAAACACAATTGTGGGGCTGGAGAGATGGCTTAGCGGTTAAGGCACTTGCCTCCAGTGCCTAAGGCCCTGGGTTCAATTCCCCAGTACTCACTACCCACATAAGCCAGACCCACAAGGTGGCCCTGGTGCTCTCTCTCTCTCTCTCTCTCTCTCTCTCTCTCTCTCTCTCTCTCTCTCTCTCTCTCTCTCTCTCTGTATCTCTCTGCTTGAAAATGAATAAATAAAATATTTTTTAAAAAAATAAACACAATTGTGAGTGGTGCTCCAGAATTTCCAGAAATTCCCAGAATTTCTGTTAAGTGTAAAGAAAACACGATATTGGTAGCTGCAGTTGCTGCATTAGCTGAATTACATAGAATGGGTATAACTGGATCTCAGGGGCCAAGTGGCAGAACTGAATTGCCAAATGCAAGTTGAGCAGGTTTACCTTAACAGATGGCATGGGCAAAACAATGCTTATGATGGTGTAGTGACAGGTTAGGATGTCTGGGACCCAAAGATCACCAAGTGTGTCCTTGTACTTGTATTTTAAGGCAGATTCCACTCATCTCACTCCTGACCGCCTATCCTGGAATGTGGTGTCTCTAACTAGAGTTCAAACCTAATCCTGAAACTGATTGGTCAAAGATAGACCAACCAGCTATCTCTGACTTATGTAGCTCAGGTCATATAAGTCACCTGAAACAGGTTGTTTGCACTCTTTATCCACATGGCCCTACCTCAAAAAAAAAACAAAAAAAAAAAAAAAAAAGAATGGGCTGTAGAGATGGCTCATCATTGAAGGAATATGTCTGCAAATCAAAGACATTTGTTTGAGCCTCTAGTACCAAGAAAATCCAAACCCACAAAGGCTCATGCATTTGAAGTTCCTTAGCAGCAACAAGATACCATAACATGGCTATTCTTTCTCTTTCCCTTCTTTCTCTGCTTAAATATGGATAAGAAGGCAACAAAAGTAGAATGGAATGGGAGAGACAGAAAGAAGTTTAGGGACAGGAAGCCGAAAAGTACAGGGAGGAGGAGGAAGTATAAAAATGGAAAAGAGGAGGAGGAGGGGAAGTAGAAGGAGAAGCAGGAGGAAGAGGAGAAAGAAAATTGAAAACTACATAAAAGATGCTCAGCTAGAGAAGAGACCTTGGTGCATACATGGCATGGTGACTGCAGAGAATCACCTTCTGTTGGAAGAACACAGAATGGCACTCTCACCTCCAAGGATAATTTAAGTTTCTTAGAAAGCACATCTTATTCTCACCTTGCAATCTGCCAACACTTGTATAGTGGAAAAAAAGGACACACCAAGATCTTCTTATATATGTGTATAACAGCTACATGCATTGTATACAGAACTTAAAATAACAAGGTGTTAATTTAACGAGTGGATGAGAGGATAAGCTATGAGGCAATCAAATTCTCTTTAGGAATAAAAAGAAATTGCTATCAAGCCCTGACAAGATGTGCAACAAATGTAAATATTGTTAAAGAAGCCAATCTGAAATGTGTACCAGGTAAGGCAGCACATGCTTAAATCCTAGTTCTCAAGAGGATGAGGTAGGAGGACCAAGAGTTCAGGGCCAGGTTGGCTACATACTGACATTCTCTCTTTATCAAAATATTTTAAAAGTTTGAAAATGAATTCAAGGTGAAAAGATAAGCATAACGCTTAAGAGAGCACAGAGAATTTTTAGAGTAGTGAACCAAGTTATTAAAATATACTTGCGAGCCAGGCATGGTGGTGCACACCTTTAATCCCAGCACTCGGGTTGCATAGGTAAGAGGATTGCTGTGAGTTCAAGACCACCCTGAGACTACATAGTGAATTCCAGGTCAGCCTGGACTAGAGCGAGACCCTAACCTCAAAAAAACATATATATATATATATATATATATATATATATATATATATATGTGTGTGTGTGTGTGTGTGTGTGTGTGTATGTATTTGTGAACTTGTATTAGTACAAAGTTTTTAAGATCTGTAAAATGTACCAGTAACAAATCATAGTATAAACCTGAGTAGTTAATGATGATTATGTAGAAAACCAACATCACTGCTGGGTGTGGTGGTGTATGCCTTTATCCCAGCACTCAGGAGACAGATGGAGGAGGATCAATATAATTGGAGGCCAGCCTAGGAGTACATAGTGAATTCCCAGTCAGCCGGGGCTAAAGTGAGACCCTACCTTAAAAATCAAACAAACAAAAAACTGCACTACATTTAAGATTTAAAATAATGATTGAGAAGGCTACACATGCATAGGGGTAGGGGACAAATGAGAAATCTTTCATACCTTTCTTTTAACACACTGGTAAGATATAGTGTTGAATACCTGTATCCCAGCACTCAGGAGAGTAAACTCAGACAGGAGAGTCACTATGTGTTCCAGGCCAGTCTAAGGCAAATAGTAAAATCCTGTCTGGAGCTGGGGACATGGCCCAACTCTTAAGACACTTGCCTGCAATGCCTTAGGATCCCTTGGTTGCATTCCCCAGTACCCACATAAAGCCAGATGCAGGAAGTAGTACATGCATCTGGAATTTATTTACAGTGGCTGGAGACATTGTTGCATACATTCTCTCTGTCTCCCTCTCAAAGCTTACCACATAATTAATTAATTAAAACATTTAAAAGTCCTGTCTCAATAATAATAAAATAAATTAAAAGTACCACTGTTATTCAAGTCATAATTAACTCAGGTGCTCTCTGCTATTCAACACAATTTTCTAGGTTGGATGTAAAATGTGATTGTTGTGGTCAGCTTTCTAGTTGCTGCACCGAAAGAACCCAAACAAAACCGGCTTGTGGAGGAATGGGTTTATTTGGCTTATGGACTCGAGGGGAGACTCCATCCTGGCAGGGAAAACGATGGCATGAGCAGAGGGCTGGACATCACCTCTGCCACAGCACTGGAAACAGCGGCAGGAAGGTGTGCCAAAAACTGGCAAGGGGAAGCTGGCTTATAACCCCCCCAAAACCCGCCCCCAACAACACAGCTCCATCGAGTTTGTAAAATCCAAACTGCCATCAGCTGAGGATCAATTACCCAGAACACATACATTTGTTTGTGGGAGACACCTGGATCAAACCATAACAGTGATGATACAAGTTGTGCTCAGAACATGTGAGGCTATGGGCACAGTCCCCATCACTACAAAATTTAAGAGTGCAATTTTATTTACCTTATGTCATTCATCTTTGAAAAAGAAGAGCACAAAATAGAATATATAAATTTATATCATTGAGATAAATAAGAATAAGCCAGGCGTGGTGGTGCATGCCTTTAATCCCAGCACTCGGGAGGCAGAGGTAGGATTGCCATGAGTTCAAGGCCACCCTGAGACTACACAGTGAATTCCAGGTCAGCCTGGGTTAGAATGAGATCCTACCTCAAAAAATCAAAAAGAAAAAGAATGAAGACCATTTCACAAATATGTCTGTTTGCAAATAGTTGATGTTTATCAGGTTTTGATTACATTTTCCTTATTGTAAAGTTGGCAAAAAATGAACAAATATATATTTTTATCTGAACCACAATGTGGGGACTGCTATAAAGTTACTGACAATTAGAACAGTATCAAATGGCTATTGATACAATGTAGTAAGGATGGAGTGGCTAAAATACCAAACAGGCTTTCCAACTGTAACTGAGACTCACAGCAAATATTTAGAAATATTGAAAGACATAAATAGAGGAAGAACTTACATCACTGATCAATGCTTGGGGTGATACATCGATGAGTGCTACCTAGCTTTATAAAGTACAATAAAATTAAAATAATTATAAAGTTTAGTATGTGCATGATTTACACACAAACATGTACTTTTATAACAAGTAAACAAAATGCTTATGACATTTAAGGCATTGCAGAAGAGAGTTAAATTATCACCATTCAAAGTCTTTTAGCATAATAATACCAGCCACTATTATTTTTAGAGGTCTCTCTTAGTTGATACTCTTTTAAACATACAGCATCAAAGGGGATCTAAATAGAAAACACCCCTAAATGCTTTCTCATGCACAAAAGAGCAAAATGCAACTAGGCCAATAAAAGTCCATGGTTTTAGAAGATGTTTGGAGAGACATCACAGCCTACAGAATCAAGTGCCTCGGTGAGAGCTCTGATACTCTGAACAGCCATGAGGGAAGTGCTACCTGTACATTACTTCATCCCAGGCAGACAGTCACAAGGAGTTCATCAGGGTGTTTACAGATGTTTCATGTTTTTCCTGCTAAGGCTTGCTAACTCCCATCATTCTCCTTTTAAGAATAACTAAGGAAGGGATCGAAAAGATGGCTGACTAGTAAACACGCCGCACACTTCTCTGGGATTAAGGGCCAGGGGATACAGCAGGAATCCAGAGCGTGGACACAAGCTGCGATTGCCCGCTGAATCCAGACACCTCAGAGCACAGGATCCGTAGGATTGGAGGCCACCAGCGTTGACCAGCTCGCAAAAGCCAGTGAGTCCTCCAGGCAGGCAGGG
>PVHP010012071.1:0-43981 GCA_004024765.1 Zapus hudsonius
TTACTTAGTGTTTTGCCAACTCCATTCCATAGGAATACGCATTTTTTATCTTTCCATCGGTTGCTGTGACCTTTTCTTCTAATGGCTAACTTCCCATTTGCTGACAGAGCCTGTTGTGGACATACCTTCCTGTTACTTGGATGTGAGTCTGATTTAACTATGTCCCACCAACACCAACACACCTGACTTACTGCCAGGTAGTATCTCTGAAATCTCTTTCTAGGCGGAGTCATGGAAGAAGCCATCTCTACCCTGGAAACAACCATTTCCTTGATTATCTGTACTTTTAGCCATTGTATGTGCTATAAACTACCAAACAATGAAAAACAAAGTGTATATTCAGTTCAGAAAAGTACATTTCTCAGTAATTTATTCTAACTCATACTATTTTTTTTTATTTTCACCAAGAGGTAGAAAGGAGAGGATAAGACTATGGGAATAAAGGGAAGGAAACAGAATGAGATAGAAGAGAAAAAAGAGAAGGAAAAAGATGAAAAAGGAAAACCACAAGAAGACGTAAAGGACAATATGAGTCTACAACATTTTGCCAACCTCGGTGTTTAAAACTGATGACTAGATAGATATAGTTACCATTGACATTATGGAAAATCTACTTCTTAGACTCATTTAAAATTAACTTACAGTCACACATAAGCTTCAGAAAATTGTCTCCATGGAAACCATCTAAATCTGGCATATGCATTAAACCAACTATACCTTAAAGAACGTGCACACAATTCATAAGCAATAGAACATTTTTTAGCATTCTAACTCATGGGAATTAGTTGTTTCTTTTTTAATGATGAATGAATTTTTTTTATAAATCATTTCAATGAAATTCCATCAATGATTTAAAAATTCAGCTGATGTTTTAGGAATATTCTCAATCATGTAATTTGACTTTCAAAACTGACCCTAATAAGAGGGCTTTTATCAATGTGTGCCATTAAAAAAACTGTACCATAAACTATGGTTTTGATGAAAAGTGAATTTATTAGTAAAATCTCAGAAGTGATTAATGCATTTTCCCATTAAGCAAACCAACATCCTATAAGTACTCTCCATTATTTTTGTGGTAGAAATCAATCCCAAGACCTCACACATGTTAGGCAATGCATCTTATATTTACCTTGTACTTTTCGCCTCGCACCATTTAGGAACATATTTCTGAATATCATACTGGTCCAAAATAGTGTTTTTAGCTTTGGTGTGTATGTTTCACTTAATATTACACAATTCCATTACAGACTTGATTTGGGGCTGGTGATATAGCTCAGAGTTAGAGTTCTTGCCTAGCATGCCTGAGGCCTTGGGTTAAATCCTTGGCACCACAAGGAAAAAGAGAATAAAATAAATTTGCCATATGGCATAAGCAGCTAATACTTCTAATTCTCCAAATATTCACAGGCTTTTTTCCTCCTTTACTATTTTGCATTTATTGATGGGTTTGGGGTTAATAAAGATTCACAGGATCCTTGCCTAGAAGCAAACTTTATTAGGATCTGAGTCTTTTCAAAACATAAGTAAGGGCTGGAGAGATAGCTCAATGGTTAAGGCACTTGCTTTGTAAAGCAGAAGAATCCGAGTTCACTTCCCCAGTACCCACATAAAGCTAGAGGCACAATGTAGCTTATGTGTCTGGATTTCTTTTGCAGTGGTTGGAGGCCCTGGTGTTCTCTCTCTCTCTCTCTCTCTCTCTCTCTCTCTCTCTCTCTCTCTCTCTCTCTCTCTCTTTCTCCCTCTCTCAAATAATTAAAATATTTAAATAAAAGCAGAAGTGAAACATGATTACCACCCATTACAACCTATTCTGTGCAGCTTTCTTTTCTCAGTGTCACTCAGAAGGTTCTAGGCCTCAGGTAAACACCTACCCAGGTGTGGAGTCATGAAATACTTCCATGTTATACTCAAATACAACACAGCTTCCAAGAAGACACGTGCTGCAGATCTAAACTACAAGCTTGTTTATCAAAGGAAATCTCAAATGTCCAGCTACATCCTGAACAGCAGATTGCATAAAACCTTCCTCACCAGCAACTGTTACAGTCTTGTTTTAGAAGGGTTTTCAGTAGAAAGTGTAAAAAAGACATTAGACATGGTATCACTGAATGATATGTGAACGCAGTACTTGGATGAATTCATCATATTTAGGACATCGAGTCTCTCTATTATAACACAGACATGCATGCTTCAGTCTCAAATATATTTATATTTTTCTATAAGTTTATGTAATATGAGTCAATGAAAGAGCTCATATCTAGCAATCACAAGGCCCTGCATTCAACCCCTAGCACTAAAATCATATTCCTTTCAAAAAACATATTCCTAAGTATTATATATACTTAGCTATGAGTATAAATTCCCTTTTAATTTTCTTAACTATACGTTATTGATGTTTAGACATAGAACCCCATAAAAGGTAATAAAATTTGTTAAAAATTAAATAGTTTATTTGAATATGTTATCTGATGATGAGAATGCTTTTATAATGGATGGCATTTTTGTTAAAATGTATCTGTCTTGTCCTGTCTTCTTTGCTGTGATTCCCCAGTAGTATGGTGAGAAGATAAGGAGATTATAAATGTATTCTTTCCATTGTTCATAACCAATGCTTGAAGTCATAGAACAATGCTTTACAGTAAATGATTTTTACATTTCCAGTGTGAAAAGATAGTGCTTTAGACTAAAACCATAAGCTAATTTTTATTGAATGTGACCTGAATCTGATCATTTGATCATATGAACTTTAACTTTAATTAGTGAATATAAAGAATTATATTTTAGTAGGTTATTGTTATGTGATAAAGCTTCATTTCATTATGGAATTAATTCACCGTATTATATTTAACATGACAGTATAATTCCCAACTGTGACTGGCCTTTCAGATGATTTTTTTTCTTCTTATCTGAATTCACATCTAGACTCCTATTATATAAAATGATTCATCTTTACTCTGAAACTTTATTCACACTTTTCCTCAGAATTCTCTGGTCATGCCCTCTTTTTAAAAAACATATTTATTGTCAATAATTAGATACATTGTTTGAGCAAATTTTGTGGTGGTACCCCTATTTCCCTTTTCCCTGACCCCAAAGCCCTGGATCAGTCCATGAAGTAGGGGGTTATGAATTATAAATGAGGTAGCAAGTTCTTTTTTTTCCTTTTTGTGTTGTTGCAGAGGGGGGAAATGTCTCTGGATATTCTCCCCCACCATGGTTCTTACAATCTTTTTGCCCTCTCTTGGAATCAGTTCCCTGAGTCATGGTGGGTGAGTTTTAAATCTGCTTTATTGTTCAGATCTTAGTGTCTCTGGACTTCTGCTTTGGGTTGTGTTGGGTATCCTCAGTGTTTGTCTCCATTGTCCTTTCATGGGTTATCAGACTTGCTGTGGTGATAGGTTTCTTGTTCATCTCACCACTTTTTCATAGGTCTCCTTTGGGCCCTATATGATAGTTTAGGGGTGGTTCTTCTCCTGCCTGGATATCAGCCATCACCCCATGTGTTGTTGGTGGAATTGGGTTGTCCATAGTTCTCACTGCCTTCTGAAAAATACAAACAGAATCTCCATTTGAGAGTGAGATCAGTATAGGTTAAATGAGACAAAACTGTTAATTTGTCAAGATTCTAATGGTTCTGGTAGCGGGAATTTCCCCTTGGAGCCTGGGATGTTGGTCCCCATAGGATTATGCCATGGATCCCAGTTCTAGTTAAGGGTTCCTTGTCACTAAGTGGATCTCTTAGCCATTCAGTAAGCCCCTTTGATTACCCTTCTCGGTTTAGTGTCACTATTGCACAGATGAGCACTTCTTGACTTGCTGGTCTCTTCCATATAGTCCTGTGCTCAGCACTCTTATGACAACTGTCTATATTACATATCTATGGTCTCTGCTTTCTCCAAATATCATTGACTAGTTTCCCCTGGAAGTTCATGTAATGCTTTCTAGCACGACACATGCTACCATCCGGGAGCTGGTTACCATTCTGGATCTAGCAGGTGTTGTGCAATGACATTCTGTGGTTTCTTCAGCAATAGGGTCTTACCTTTGGCCTGGGGTGGGTATTCAAGAGCTTTGACAAAAGCCTGTCTTGTTTTGGGGAACTCATGGGTCTTTCTGACTAGCAGCTCAGTGTGGGAAGTAACCAATGACTGGGACAGGGAGTTACAGAATTGAGCAATTTTTCTTGGGGTTATTTATTTACTTTCAAGCAGAGAGAGGAAGAGAGAAGAAAGAGAAGAGAGAGAGAGAGAGAGAGAGAGAGAGAGAGAGAGAGAGAGAGAAGAGATGGAACCAGCAAACCAGGGCTTCCCACCACCACAAAGGAACTTCAGACACATGCTCTATTTTGTGCATCTGGCTTTATATGGTTACTGGGGAATCAAATCCAGTCCAATGAGCCTTGTGCCTTTCTTGAATTGCTCAGCCATCTTGCCAGCCCCACCCATCTTTTCTTTCTCTTGGTTTAGGAACATTTCCCTATCTTTTCTGTTCTCTATAGGAAGTGATAAATATTTCAATGTTATTTCTTAGTTTCTTTTTAAATGTTATTAATTTAATTCATTTATTTTTAAAAATCATAAATATCATTTATTTATTTATTTGTGGAAGGGAGAGAGAGAGAGAGAGAGAGAGAGAGAGAGAGAGAGAGAGAGAGAGAGAGAGAGGTATACATGGGCCTCTTGTCATTGCAAATTGACACATGTACCATGTTGCACATCTGGCTTTACAGAGGTCCTGGGGAATTGAAGCCAGGCCACAAGACTTTGTAAACCATTACCTTTAAGCTTTGAGCCATCTCCCTTGCCCCTGTTTGTTTGTTTGTTTATTTATTTATTGTGCTGGGAGTCAAATCCAGAGGCTTGAAACATGCTAGATAAGCATGTAACCACTAAGCTAAATCCCCAGCCCATTTTTTCATTTTTTTTCAATAGCTCTTCTTTTTGCAATCCAGGTTGACCTTGAAATTGAGACATTCATGCATCTGAAAAGCCCTATGGTGTAAAATCTGACATACATTTATCGATTATTTGTTGATGTCTTTATACTAGCATATAAATCTAGCCTGGTTGCAGATCTTCCTCTCTCTTACCTGTTGTGTACAAGCATTAGAATAGTGAATAATGCAATCAAGATTCAGTAGACATCCAGTCATTGAAAGGAACACAGTTCAATGTATAGTTCAATATTTTTTTTTAGCTTAACTCTCATGGTTGATCAGAAAGCAGTTTAAGACTCCAGCAGACATAGGTCAGAGCTCCAAATAAACACTGTAGTTAATAAAGGACAGGTATCAATACTTTAAGCCTTAATACTTTAAGCACAACCTTAAAGTATTAACTTTAGTGTTAAGCTAAGGATATATCCTGAAAAGTATACACAGTAGACTATGATAAGAATGGGTTTTGGTGCTGGAATTTTAGGGAAATGTTTTTGTTTCCTGCAAAAATAAATTTTAAAAATATGCTCTTGATTCATCAATAATGTAAGTAAAGACCTTGCCTATTTTTATATTAAATATTTACCATCCCAATTTCACAACTCCTGAGGTTGAACAGCTTTACAAATTTTCTTAATAAAATCCACTTAATTACACTCATATTAGGCATTGTCATTTCATTACTGCTTTTGACTCAAAGAAATGATCATCACAGTCATGTTCTAATTGGAATGTGAAAGCCATTTTCTGAGCAACTCCCTACTTATTCCCTATTTTCCAGATGATGAAATTTAGTCACCAAAATCTTCACTCATCTCTCTGCATGCCCTCCCCCAGGTTTCAGCTGAAAACCAGAGATACTAAGTAATTTTTTAAATCTATAAATCCAGTTATCATTGAAATATATAAAAGTCAGGTTAAATTTTTCATCTTTCAAGGTATATTGTCCTGGTATTAAATTATTCTAAAGCAGTTAATTTTTTATTGCTTCTCTTTCCTAACCCACTATTCCCATTTGATACCTCCTACAGGTAACACCATAATTCTGTGCAATGATTCACTGTGCTGTGTTTCCAAATTGGTGTGTTGATTCATTGATGCTTTTTTATCATTAGTTGGATAAAATTTAACTCAATGGAATTTTTTTAAAAGTTTATGTAGTCCCTAAATAACTTTTGATGCTTTAATGCTAAGAATCTAAGCTCCTTTGCACTAAAATATAAAAGTAAAATTATGTTCTCTGAAAATATATTGATGACTATAATTTTTTAACATTTCATACAAAACTCTTGAAGCAAACCTCATTGTGCTAGTGACCAGAATTATAATGTGAGGTCCATTGTTGCACTGAATTCTAGAATAGCCTAGAGCTCAGGTCTTTTGCTTGGTCATAAAAATCACATAGAAATAGTAGTAGCATTCTTTCATGATGACCTACCTGGTTTTATCTTTTCAAATATAAATATACACAAAAATTCAAGAAAAATGGGGTAGAGAATAAATTTCTTGTCAAAGTTTTTTAAAAAAGGAAAAGTACAAAAAGTGAAGTCAAGGACAACTTGAGATTTCTTAATCTTTGAAACAGCAGGGGTAGAGTGGAGAAACACAATCTTACTCAATTGTGAGAAGAGAGAATTGCATGAAATAACAAGACCATTTACAGAGAATACAGAGATCAAGGGTAGATAAGGCCCAACATTTGAAAAGAGATTTTTTTTCATGTCAGAAAATTTATACTAATTCTTAGAACATCAGTTTCTTTGTTTCAAATAGGATATAATTTTCTAGCATTATCCTTCTGTGATCTTGGTGTTGTCATTATAGTATATATACAAGTACTTTTATTCTTTTATATAGATCTCCTCACATCCATATATAGATGTTTTCAATAAAATTTTGTTAGCATACAAATAATTAGAGTTTTTATATTGTTTTCAAACAATTTTTTGTTTCCTTTTCGTTCATTTTCCTCTTTCATATCCTGCTCCCCTGACTTAGCCTCCTGATTCTTTCCATTCATGTTTCTCATGTACTTTTCTCCTTCTCATCATTTATTATCTCAAATCATAAGCCACACACTCAGTCTGACATCCCCATATCTACATGCATACATACAAACATTAAAAGTGGGGATCCATAGAGAGAGAGAGGACAGGAGATTTTTTTTATCTCTGGAAATGAGTGACTTGATGAGTTTTTATTCTCTAGAAGAATTGGATCCTATCAGTGACTCATTTTGCCCCTAGTCTCAATTTCAGGGCCATGAACATTCCTGGGTATGAGCTAACTCGGATCTGCTCTTCTCTATAACATGGAAGGGATAGCTTCCATCCAGGATGGACAATAACTAGCTCGACTGTTATAAATAGACTCCAGGAAGAAGTTAACCAGCATCAAGTGTCCTCATGTTTCTTGGGAAATATCCCAGAGCCTTGATTCTGTTATTTCTTGGCATCTTTTTTCCTCACCCTCTTTTTGCTAGGATAGAATATAAATGCTTTGAAAAGAAAGCCAGACCTCGTCTTTTTACTTCCTTTATTCACCATCCTTACTTACATTCTCCTTAACAGATTACACTCTTTGTAAACTGAAGACAGTTTCCTAATGTGGCTCTTATATATAATATAAAAAATATAGCATAAAATTATATTAAAATATGTAAAACAAATATAAAATATATATCCTCAAAATCTCTCTCATCCCCTTCCTTTCTTTATCTGTCTACACACGTGCACGCACACACACACACACACACACCACTTTTCTGAGGAAAATCTGATATGTATTTAATTTATAATTTGTTGAAGTCTTTCCTCTAATATATGTGTCATTTGAAGGCAGATTTTTCTCTCTCTTCTTACATGTTGTGTGCAAGCATTAGGATTGTGGAGTTCTATAGTCAAGACACAGTAAACATCTAAATACAACTTTCCTCAGAAGAGCTCCAGATAGGCTGGCAAGTATTACACTAACTTCTGACACTGGAACCATAGCGATTATGACTGGAACTCCAGTAGTTAGTTTAACTCATATGGAGCTCCTGAATGAACACATAGCCAGGCCTGGACAGCTATCTCAATAGTAAACAGCCTAAAAGTATTCACTTTATTACTAAGAGTGTACTCAGAGTGAAATCAAGGATATCCACATATAAAAGCACACATTTAAACAGTGATTTTGAGTTTTCAAACTTTATTTTCAATGCAAGGTTTACCTTATTGCTTCAAAGATAGATTTGTCCTGTCTTCTTAGAAATTTTATTGACAATTTTTATGTATGTACAAAATGTATCTTATATTCATAGTCACTTTCTTTCTGTCCCTCTCTCTTTTTAAATATTTTATTTATTCATTTTTCAAGCAGAAAGAGAGAGAGAGAGAGAGAGAGAGAGAGAGAGAGAGAGAACCAAGGCCACCACCTTGTGGGTCTGGCTTATATGGGTACTGGGGATTTGAACCCTGGGACCTTAGGCACTGGAGGCAAGTGCCTTAATTGCTGAGCCATGTCTCCAGCTCTGTCCCTTTCTCTTGTCTCACTCCTGCCTTTTCTACTGAACTCCTTCCTCCCTCCACCCACCCACTTTCCTATTTTGATGCCTTTCTTCATTTTATTTTTGCCTTCTTTGGCAAACATGTTGACGGGCCCAATATTGTGCAGGCAATGACAGCCAGTATGAATTCATGAATTCAATGACCACTCCATGTCTTTCAGGCAGACCTTGGCATGATTTCTACCCTCTTTCAAAAGAAACATGTGCCTTATTGTCGGGAAATCTTCCTCTATAACCTAGATGTTTGTATAACAACACAAAAGACAGCAAGAGTTAGAGCAGCCACAATACTCCCTCATATTAATATAGCTTAAGAGATGATTAACATTTCACCAACAAAGCTTTCTACTCAATATTCCATCTGGTTTCCCAAAGCACAAAACAAACATGACTCTATTACATTCATCATAGCCATGCTTCTAGTGTCAGAAGTCAGTGTAATACTCGCCAGCCTATCTGGAGCTCTTCTGAGGAAAGTTGTATTTATTCTGCCTGTTGAGATGAAAGCTGCAATAATAAAGCTGTCAGGAAGGAGGAAATTGTTCTCTCGGAGGCTGTGTTATAACGCAGTGCAGAGTGAAGTGGGTGCTTGTCCTGATCTAAATCCTTGACAGTATCACAGAGACCAGGTCTTAGTGAAGCACTTGTAGGAGATCTCTGAGTAACCCTGCACTGGATCCGCTTAAAAAAGAAGTAGCAAAACTCCAGACAAGAAATAGGCTGTAATTTATCTTCATATTAGTAATGTCAGTGTTATCTAAAAAAATGATGATAAGCCCACCAGCAACTTGTAACAGTTAATAATAGCCCCAGTATATCCATGTCACACTACAAACTGTTGGGTTTACCAACATCGAAGGAGGCTGCTCATATGTGGCAGGGTGGGTGGGTGGATGGGTAGGTGGAGTACCATTTATATCCAGGTAAAATTGAGTGTAAGACTTATTTTTCTAAGAGATTCATGCATGGTCTTGGACAAAATGAACCTAGTCTCCGACTGCAGAATTTGCTAATCTTTGTCACTATCTAGTCTTTATATATATATATATATATATATAAATATATATATATAAATATATATATATATAAATAAAACTTGCAAGGAGAGAGAGAGGGAGAGAGAGAGAAAGAAAGAGAGAGAGAGAAAGAAAGAGAGAGAGAGAGAGAATGGGTGTACCAGGGCCTCTATTCACTGCAGAAGAACTCCAGATACATGTGCCACTTTCTGCATCTGGCTTCAACTGGACACTGGGGAATTTAACCCAGGTAGTTAGGCCCTTAACCATTGGGCCATCTCTCCAGCCCTATCACTATCTCTTGATGGGTGATTAACAACACTATTTCAATGATAAGGAATTAATGATCAATGGTCTTCAGTTACCTATAAAATCTGTGGCAAATATCATGCTCCAATGCTTATGTATGCCTTGAAGTTTTAAAAACTGTCCTATCTTTAAAGTTATTGAGTTGATTGCTTTCTTATTTAGAGTCATGTCTCTAAAATGACTGGAGAGATTTATGTTTTAGATGACATTAATTATTGACAGTTCTAAGGTCAAATATTATCCCTAAAATAGTCATGTGTTGATATTTGAACAGTTATAGATTCAAGGAACAATAACCATGATATATACATGATATCTATAGGTGTAATACATATGTAATACACAGTCATCTCTATATCCTCATACATACATTTTAACACAGAATTATGATCATTATTACTAACTTAAAGTTAGGAAGCTCATACGTAGGTACAAACACAATAACTTACTCTTTTTTCATAACTCATGTAGAGATTGCATGTTTTTTCCCATGTTTTATTGAAATCCTTGTGTGCCCAAAGTGCATCCCACAGCTTAATCTGTACCCACTAGTTAACGACTTCTACCTGGAAAGCTCTTGAAGGTAAATATCCCAAAAGAATGCTCATGTGATAGGGACAGGACGGGTGATCTAGCATTGAAATCTAGGTGAACTTAAATGGGAGTCACATTTTTACCAGAAAAATAGATGGATAACTGTGAACTAGGTGAGCCTGCTCTTAGGAATCCCTAGTGGTAGCTTTTAACTGTGAACTTCGGGAGCTGTGAGCACCTGACTTGACAGAACTGAGTCCTAGAGAGATGACTCAGGAGGAGCAGGTTTCCTATGCCTCCTCCTAGGATAAATTCAATGGGATGGTTAGATAGCACGGGCTTTGGAATCGGCATACCTATACCAAGTCCTAGTTTTGGGTTTTGTTATATGACCTATACCATTAAGCATAATAGTCCGAGGGCTAAGGAGATGGCTCAGTAGTTAAAAGCATTTGCTTACTAGCCTGCTGACATTGATTCTACAGCACCCACTTAAAAACCAGACACCAAAAAGTGGCTCATGCATCTGTCATTTGTTTGCAGCATTTTTAGAATGAATTTAAAAATAATGTCATTCAGAAAAGCAAACCACTTTCTGAAATGCAATGAATATGAAATATTGAAGATCTAAGTCACGATGAATTTAAGATTATGACAGGCATGTAATATATCTTATTAAATTCATATGGCATGTCTGTATGTGAATGAAAATCATATGCAGATGCATTTTATGTAAAACAATCTACAAATTCAATGCAAGTCTAATCTTAATTTCTTACACAATATATTATGACACAAAATTACTATATGCATGGTGCAGAAATAAATAAGTATTCCATTATAAAATAACATTTAAAGTAATAAAAAGATAAATGATGTAAGATTTACCCCACCAGATGTGAAGAGGAAAGACTTGCCCTTCCAGATGTCTACAACTTCTTAGTCTATAAATCTATGGTAATTAAAATAATGTAATGTTTGTGCAGAAGGAAAAAGCCATCTAAGGCTCAAGCAATTACACTAGAGGATATTTCCATTACCTTCTATTAGCTGGGACAAAATACCTGACCAGGAGTAGTATATGGAAGAAAAAAGGTTTATGTCCGACTTGTAGTTTTGAGGGAAAGTTGCATCATAGCAACAAAACATGACAAAGACACTCAAGGGTCTCAAAAAGAGAGAGCCAGCTACAGCAACAGAGAGCTGGGCTCTTACACCCCAAACAACAGGCCTCCTTCAGCAAGGCTCCACTTCCCAAATTGCCACAAGCTGGTGATAAAATATGAGGCTTATTCACAACACATGAGGCTGCAAGGGACACTTTACATTCTAACTACCCTCTAAGGACTTAAAGAGGAGGAAAGTGTGACACAGCGGTTAGGGCCATAGGTTCTGGAGCTAAGTTGAATGAATTTACAGCCGTAGCAGGCTCATTGTGCCTCAACTTCCCCATTTACAAAATGACTTATAGTGAACTTTCATGTTTCATGAGTATTAAATTAAGAAGTATTAAATTAAGTAAGTATTAAATGAGTATGAAATTAAGAACGCTACAAAGAGAATTTAACAGATTTTTCTTAAATGAAAGCCTGCAAAATGCTAGCTGTTATTGTTTTGGTTTTGTTGTTGTTGTTTTGGAAAGGATGGCTTTGAGGTGAGGATTGAAGTAGATGAGCTGGAAGAGGGGAGGGCTGGGTGAAATGATTCCTGTGATACCTGTGACATGTAAAGAGAAAGGAAAAAAATAAGGAGAAAGAGAGAAACAGAGAGAGGGAATGGGGGGAAGAGGGGAAAGGGGTAAGGAGGAAGAATGAGAATCAATAAATAGATTGTATTTGAAAATTCCATAAGTTAAGAAAAACCCTGAAAACATAAAAAATAAAAAATATAAATAATCATAATAAAGTATAAATAAGGCAAGTAATTTCCACATTTTCCTAAGAAGCTCTTATTATTTATCATTATATCCTACTTTTCTTACTTACATATGTACTGTAACTATGTTAAATATTGTCTAATCTTAGACTTTTAACTTGAAATTTCAAAATGCTTTTCTCCATAAATATGGGGGAAAGGTCAAAACATTGAAAGAAACAGCACATTGCCTATTTTGGTCCCAAAGAAGTCAAGATTCAAATACATAGACATTTTTCCATTTTTCTTTTTTTAACCAAAAAAAAAGAAAAAGAAAGAAAAAAGCAATGTTTAACATATCAATGTTTTAAAAGTAGAGTCTGGATAAGATAACAGTATTTAACTGCCACCTGAATTTGGATTTTGTATTCATTCATAGAAACCTTATCAAATTCCTGGTGGGAATGAGCTTGGTTCCCCTGTGCTTGATCAAGCAAACATAAGCCATGAAAACAAGAATACTTTTTAATTAAAAAGCAAGTAATAATAAAAAATAAAGCCAATATCTTGAAGTGTGAACTCTATCTAATAAAATCTGTGAAGCTAGAGTTAAGAACTTTAGAGCACCAAATTTGTGGTGAAATTATTAATTATCACCTATGAAATTGACCCGCTAGCTGGATCCGATTCTAGTTGACAATTTAAGTTCCTCTTCCAAGAAAGGCCATCTCGTATTACAAGGTGGTCTCCAGTTTCCTCTGGCTTGTAGCAGTACTTTTCCTGTGTTGCTCAAAGAGGAGAAATCAGACTGAGTGTGGTGGAAAAGAGTCGAAGGTTTAATCAGAGCAAGGAATGAAGGATGATCACACTAGAGGAAAAGACTGGGCAGTCTGGTCCATGATGGCCTTGATCCTGGGTTTTTTAAACCCTGTGCCTTCCCCAGGGTAGAGACTTCCAGGAAAAGGGGGTGACTTTTTAGGAAGCCCATTTGACTCAGAATCCAGTCTAAGGAAATGTATAAGATGAGAGAATATGTATAGGAGTTGAAGTACCTTTAAAATTGAGAAGTTCACTAAGGGAAAGGATGATATCATTCTGCACCTGCTCCATTGGTGAGACAGACCAGGAAGTTGCTTTCAGCTGAACTAATTAAAGCCAACCACCATCAACTCCGATTTACTATGGCTTCTTTTTCAATGACCATCACTACCTTTCCATCCTGTTATGTCTCCCTCCACTGGTCCATTTGGAGTGATCTGTTGTTTTTATGTCATGGTTTTATTTATTTATTTTTGTTGGGGGGTGTAGTTAAAACCTGTCCAGAGCTAATCTCCTACCTAACCCTGACATATATATATATATATATATATATATATATGTATATATATATATATATATATATAATTTCTTGGGTCTCTGGTGATGTCTCTGGTGATATTCATACCAATGCCTTTAATCTTCATAGATCTGAGTTATCCATCAGAGACCTGCTTATATAGTGACTCAACTCATCAGTCCACACCATGAGTCTCTCCATTCCTTTAATTTCAATTTATTGAGGGGCCCCCTTTGTATTTGGTTGCATTATGAATGTAAGTTATAAACGGGTGGTTTTCTCCATGCTTTGTTGAAGTTACAGAGAGAACTCTGGAGGTAGAATTAGTGTGAAGTGTTACAATGTATTAAGTTGGAAAACTCTTTAGAGCTGCAAAGTTACAGATCGGATAAATAGCGACTCAAAACAAGGAAAATCTTTTAAACCTTAAGGGAAGTATCAAGGGACCATTATACCAGTAATTGTGACATCTGAGGGGACACAAGGACATTACCTAAGGCTTCCTCTTTGGTCACAGGGTCAGAGGGTAGCATAGTTTGAATTTTATATTTCAGTTAGGAGGGTCTATAAGACAGTTAAATTATATTTACTATAAGAATTTGTAAGTACCTTTATTTTGGGTTGAACATGTGTTATACATGTGGAAATGGACATTACCCAGAGCAATGGTAGAGGCTGATGACTTCACAGTGGTTGAAATGCAAGACCTACATAACACGATGATAAAAAAAAAAATAATGACATCAAAATAGAAGAGGGACTTGTTGGAATGATGTTCAATGGAAGGAACACACACTAAATAAATAAATAAATAAATAAATAAATAAATAAATAAATAAATAAATAAATAAATAAATAAAGGATGACACAAGGAAGAATTAAAGAGGTATCAGTGAACACATAAAAAAGCAGTGAATCCCAGATGCCCTGAGGAAAGAGAGTGAGCTGAAGAATAAGCTAAATTCTGTGAGGTTAAATAAAATCAGGAATATGACTCAAAGTCTAGGAGACATAAAATATTGACACAAGTAAGTGATTACATAGGTAGGAAAAAAATTTAAGAATCTCTTCTGAGATGAGTGGGTATTTGAGCGGAAATAGAATGAATGAGAATACAGAGAAGGGATGAATGAATGCGCCACAGAGTATCTGGAATAAGTGTGGATCTTCCAGGAAAGGAAAACCATCCAAACATGGATGACTGGAAGCCAGCTAACAAGAACAAAGAAGGGGAAAGATGGGTGAGAGGTATCTGGAAGTCAGGCAATATGGTGCCTTGAATGGCAGGACTTTGGAGTTTACTCAGAGTGAATGGAGGAGACATTTGTGAGGTTTAGGTAGAGGGTGAGGAGAGGAAGTGTGTTTTTGGATTATAGTTGTCTCTGCTTTTTCTGCTGAGGACTGAATGAGGGGGACTAGAAGCAAGGTGACCAGGTGTGAGCAGGTAACAGTATTCCACAGGGAGATGATGGCCTGGGTCTAGCTCAGTATGGAGTAGATGATTTCTCCAAGCACTTAGGGGAGAAGAGATTCTAGGCTTGATGAGAGATGAGAGCCAAAGTGAAGAGTCAGAGGGAACCCAAATGGCAAGGAGTCTAATAATATCTATCTCTCCAGCACCAACATAAAGTTGGATGCAACCTGTTGCATGTCTGTGATCCTAATGTGTCTTTGACATTTAGAGGCAATGCCAGGAGAATCCACAGTGGACCAGCTAGACTGAAATTCACTTGCATGGGGAAGAGATCCTGTCTCAAAGAAGGAGGGAGAAGAGCGAAGACCCCTTGAGGTTGCACTGGTGCATGAATTTGGAGTTCATGTGCAGTGGTAAAGGGTCTTGAATGCTGGTAATTCCCCCCCCTTCCCTCTTCCTCTTTCTTTCCCTGTGATCACAAATGAATACATAGGAAATGTGTTAATAGAAATAAAATGACCAATTCATAAACCTAACCAAAAAAGAGGTAAGAGTAAATCATTATCTTAATGTTCTGATTTTCACATAGTGAAAACCTCAGTAAATATATGTGAAGCTTTGGTTCCAAGTCATAATAAGTTAAATATGATTTGTTATTCATGATAAATATTGGTGCAGATAAATGCCTTAATTTACATAGTATGAAAATAAGTAAATTACCCCCTAATCAATGGGAATCTGTAGCAGCAGAAGGCCGTGGCTGAGTATTTACTCATTTGAGTAAACCTTCAAGTCTTAGGCCTTGATGTCTTTCCGAAGCTTTTTGATCCAAAGTGCTATCTATAAAGCGAACCAATTATCATTATAAAAAACAGTTCGTGTCGAGTATGAGGGATACTCCCTAGCATATTTTACCACCAGAACATCAATTTACAATGTTCTATAGTAGGGCTGGGGCTATAGCTCAGTAGTTAAAGTACTTGTCTGGCATGCATGAAGCCCTGAGTTCATGCATCAGGACGACATAAACCAGGAGAGATGACACATGCTTGTCAACCCCAGAATGAAGAAGGAGCAGTTCAAGGTCATCCTTGATGATACACTGATTTTGAGTCTAGCCTAAGGCATATGAGATCCCATCTCAAATAATAATAATAATAATAATAATAATAATAATAATAATAAACATAGAGCATTTTATCTTCTATGTTTTCTATTATACATGTTGTATTCATTTGCAAAGTTGTGTGTGTGTGTGTGTGTGTGTGTGTGTGTGTGCATGTGTTTGCATGGGCAAGGATTTTTGTTGCTGCAAATGAATACCACACTCTTGCACCAATTGCTTTTTGCATCCAGCATATGTGAGTGGCTTGAACCTGGGCCAGCAACTTTTGCAAGCAAGTACCTTTAACCTCTGAGCTATCTCCTAAGCCCCCATTTTAGCCCTCTAAATGGGTAAGGAATAAAAAGACCTCATTTACTCTATAATGTGAATATGTAAATAAATGTGTGTATTTAACTATGTCTTTAACACGCACATAAATATATAGATAACAAATGTGTATAAATATGTCAATACAGGCAAAATGCCTAGGAGATGCACAGCTTTATATTAACTAAGATGATTATCCCTATGGCAAAAACCTTGAAGTATTTTTGATCTATTTGTATTTGTACATATTTCACATCAGTCACAAATGGCTACTTATATAAAAGTCAAATGTATCCTATTCATGGTAGAGATGCTGGTCAAGTTTCATTAATTCCATTTCTTGTCATATTCATGAGTTTTGACCCACTGTTTTCAAAGCAATGTCCTACTTCAACTTTCCATCTGTCACTTAAGCCTTTTGTACAAACTCTAATGAGGCACAAAATAGCCATTTGTATATATAATTGATCCCAAGATAGGGAATTGATCAAATGAATGTCATTCAATTTCACTTATGCTTAATTATGAGACATTTCTTCCTTATGAACCAGACTGTCCTCCTCTTCTATCTACCATTAGAGCTGATTCTGTTTTCTAATGCCTCAGATGCAAAACTCATTTTCCACTGATAATCCAGCCTTTTCCTTTTATGGGCATAGTTCCTCGGTTCCCTTAGTGCATATATATATATTCAGGATAGCCACTATAAGTCCAAGCCAGCTTTATCTATGTATCTGGAAAAAAACTCCTTATGCTGTCAGAAGCTCTAATCCAAATACCCTCACACTCAAGGGACTTAGAAGAGGAATTCTATCAGATAATAATCATGACCCAAACCAAGGATACAGGCGAGAGTTCTGTGAAGCAAGAGCCAATAATGAGGCATGTCAGCCTAAAATATTAATGTTTGACAAATAGTATTTGAGACTCATCACCATCACGATTAACAGTTTTCTAAAAAATGTAAATATCCCCTACATTTTAGGAATTAGAAATATCGTTGATCCAATTTCTTTCTTGAATGTATCATTTTGTACGATATGTCACTATTAAGTCATCTAACACCATTATGTCTTAGTCTTTTTTATTTTAAATAGTTCAACTAGAGAGAGGAGATAGGCTCATATCTGTCATCCCAGCTTTTGGGGATGCCATGAGAAGAGGATTGCCAAGAGTTTGAGGCAAGTTTGGGCCACATAATGAGTTCCAGGATAGTTTGAATTACATAATTGGACTCTTTCAAAAACACAAAAACGAAACAGGCAAAACAAAAATCCCTAGAATTTATAACTTAATTGTCTTCTCTTGATCTGTGCTCACCTTGCTCACCCTGACGATATTGGATATTTTAGTTCACAGGCTAGATTCTCCAAGGCAACTGCTCTTACAGAATATGTTATGCTGAGATTGTTTTGTTTGGGATATGGTGATATATTACAAATCCTTTAGCACATCCGTTTTCCTGGAAATCAGCTGAAAGGGAAAAAATAAAAATGATCTGGGAATACTGAAGCTTATAAACTTCATAACCTTTCTCACAGGTTATTTTTGTAAAGATAATATACAAAACTGTGTGTACGTCTAGGATAAGGGTAGGCCTGTGTTACAGTGTCTATCCAATAATTTTTCTGATGTAATTTATTGTGAAATGATAGAGGAAAAATAAGAAATGTTTATGACCTATAATCTAGTCAATATTTTAATGAAGGCTTAAAATTTTTTAATTGATATCTTTAATACCCATAATTAGATACATTGTCTGAGCAAACCTTATGATGGTACCTGCATTTCTCTCCTCCCTGTCCCCAGTCCACTGGGTATTTTCCTTGTTGGGCATACTGGATCAGTCCATGGAGTAGGGCATTATGAATTATACAAGAGGTAGCCATTCCCCTGCCCCTTTGTGTGCTGTTGGTGAGGGGGGCAATGTCTCTGGATATTCTCCCCCACCATGGCTCTTACACTCTTTCTGTCCCCTCTTCTGTTCAGTTCCATGAGTCATGGTGAGTGAGTTTTAAGTCTGCTTTATTTTTGAGATCTTAAGTGTTTCTGTACTTCTGCTTTGGGTTGTATTGGGTATCATTGGTGTCTGTCTCATTGAACTTTCCTGGGTTATCTGACTTGCTGTGGTGATAGGTCTCTTGTTTATCTTGCTGCTTTCTATTAGGTTTCATTTGGGGCCTAGATAATAGGCCAGTGGTGGTTCATCCCTTGCCAGGATGTCAGCCATGATCCCATGTCTTGTTGGTAGAATTGGGTTGACCAAAGCTCTCTCGCTGCCTTCTGAAAAATATAAACAGAATCTCCATCAGAGAGTGAGATCAGTATAGGTTGTATCAGACACACACGCTAATTTGGCAAGATTCTATTGGATGTAGCCTCTCTGTAAGTCTTTGGAAGTGGGAATTTCCCCTTAGAGCTTGGGTTTTTCATCCCCATAAGATTTTCCCATGGATCCCAGTTACAATTAAGGGATCCTTGTCACTGAATGGATATCTTAGCCAATTTGAAAGCCATTGATTAGGTTTTGGTGCCACTATTGCACAAGTGATCTCTTCTTGACTTGTTGGTCTCTACCATAAAGCAGTGTGTTCAGCATTCTCGTGACATCAGTCTGAATTGTATATTAGTGGTCTCTGCTTTCTCCAAATATCATTGACAATTTCCCCTAACAGCTGATATATTGCCTTCCAACACTACACATGCTACCATCTGGGAGCTGGTTACTATTCTGTATCTAGAAGGGTCTTTTGGTGTTGTGCAATGGCATTCCATGGTTTCTTCAGCAATGGGGTCTTACCTTTGGCCTGGAATGGGAATTCAAGAGCTTTGATACAAGCCTGTCTTGTTTTGGGAAATTCATGGATCTCTTTGATCAACAGCTCTGTGTGGGAAGTAACCAATGACTGGAACAGGGAATTGCAGATCTGGTCAATTTTTTGAGGGGGCTGTTTGATTTTTTATTATTATTTTTATTTTTAGTTCTTTGTAAGTTCTAGATAATAGACCTTTGTCTGTGTCATAGCTGGCAAAAATTATCTCCCAGTCTGCTGGTGGTCTATTGGCTCTGAGTATGTTATGCTTGTCTGTACAGAAACTTTTAAGCTTGATGAGTTCCCATTGGTTAAGTGACTGTTGCACTTCCTGGACTTTTGGAGGTTTGTTCAGGAAGTTTTCCCCACTCCTATCTCATGTATTTCCTCTTATATTTTCTTCCAGGGTTTTCAGAGTTTCAGGACTTATGTTGATGTCTCTGATCCATTTGCAGTTGATTTTTGTGCATGGTGAGAGGAGTGTGTCTAAAAAAATAAGAAAGTTTGATTGTTGTCTCTCATTTGCATTAGACCTATCTTTTGATAAAGGTTGTCAAAGTTTTTATAGGTGAAACATTTGACTTGAGATACTGCAGAAAGATGATTTCTTAGTTTATTGTTGCTGTGACAGAATACCTAAGGAAAGCAATTTGGGGGCCGGGGAAGTGGGATTTATTTTGGCTCACAGTTGAGGATGTAGCCCATTGTCATGAAAGAGGAAGCATGGCTGAGCTTTGGCAGAAAATGCATAAATTGGCTTGCCCACATCTGAGAGGGACAGGAAACAAAAGTTTGAAAGGAAGTGGGATTTGGCTATAAATCTCAAGGTATGTCTCCTCCCAGTAACCCACTTACTTGAGTAAGTGGCAGGTGTATATATATTCTCATTTTGTTCCTCACGTTTGGGTAAGACTATCCAGCATTAACTGGGGCTTTGAAGCTGTCCATTGACAACTTGCTGAAGTTTCTTCTAGTTTAGGTTTCTTGATTATTTGAAATCATAAATGTATAGGGTATTTTCAAATGCATTTTTCTGTGTCTGACAAAATAATAAGGGAAGTTTATTTTTATTCTGATTATTTGAAATATCTCACTTCGTTATTTTTAGATGCTGAATCAAATTTTCATTCCTAGGATCTATCTTTCTTATTCATGCTGCATAATACTCGTTCTACCTGATGGATTTGTTTTGTAAGCTTTGTGGTTTTAGGGATTTAACTATTTGTATTCACAAGAGATGTTGGTTTCCAGTTTTTTGTACTGTCTCTGTCGGGCTTTGGTAACAAAGCAAATTATATTGGCTTAATAGAATAGTTGTTAAATGTTGCTTTATTTTGTATTATTGGAATACTTTGTGAAGAGTAATTAATACATGTTCTTTAAATATTTAATAGAATTTAACAGTAAGCCATCTGTGTCTGCTCTTTTCTTTGTGGGTAAAGAATTTGTTTTTTAAGTTTAATCTTTCCATTTTTTAGAAATTTATTCAAAATTGTTTCTTTTATATAAGTTTTGATAATTGAGTCTTCATGGAAATTTAGCTGTTATGTTATTTAATATCACAACTTGCAATTTTTCCTAGTTTTTTTTTAATTTAGAGTTGTTTGTATTTCTATAAGGCTTTGATAGCAACAGAAAATCTTTTGAATTTTAGTGACTTGAAGATGCCGTCTTTTCTTGGTAAACAGAGCTAAAAGTTTAGCATTTCCAACTACTTTTGAAAGACTTAAGTTTCATTGAGTTTTATTTTCTTCTATGATGCATTTCATTACTTTCCTCTGTAATATTTGTTATTTCCTTTGGCTTGTTTAAGGTATGGTTTACTTCTCATTTCCACTATTTACAGAAGGAATAGTAGATCCTAGTCATGAGATATGTCTTCCTTCTCCATACTGTCAAATGATCTATAGTCTCCTCTATCCACTCTTTTAGCTTCTCAGTATAACATTGTGTATTTGTTTTTATCTATATTAAGGGATTCACTAATACTTTTTTTTCATTTCTTTTCTAACCAATTGATTATTCAGGGACATTATTTTAAGTTTAAACACAATTTGAGTTTAACAAATCCACAGGTTATAATGCTCTAATTTTATTGCATTGTGGTGAAAATTATTTCATGAACCCTAAGGAACAAGTCAGTAGAACTCTCCAGGCTGCCATAGTGGGAGCCTTTATATATATAGCTATTGATTTTCAACAAGGGGTTCCTCGTACTAAAATGGAAAATGAAATCTTTTCAAAAATAGTTCTGTGACAATATAATATCTGTATGCGAAAGAATGAATTTAGGGCTGGAGAGATGGCTTGGTAGTTAAGGCACTTTCCTCCAGTGCCTAAAGCCCTGGGTTCAATTCCCCAGTACCCACATAAGCCAGACCCATAAGGTGGTGGCCCTGGTGTGCGCTCTCTCTCTCTCTCTCTCTCTCTCTCTCTCTGCTTGAAAATGAATAAATAATATTTAAAAAAGAATGGATTTGTATCCCCATTTAAAGTCACATCCAAAAGTATAATTTTAAAAATAGATGGAAAACATAAATGTAAGGAACCAAACTATAAAGCTCTTAAAAACATTATTTTTGTGATATTTCAAGCTACCAAACATCCATCAACAGATAAGTGAACAAACAAAATATGGTTTATCTGTATAAATCATATTATTCATTTATAAAGAGGATTCATGTTGTGGCTTTGAGATATTGCTCAATGGTTAAAGACTCTTGCTTGAAAAGCTTGAAAAGCCAGATCAGATCCAATTCCACAGCCACCCATGGAAAGCAACAGCAAGAGACCCTAATGTGTGCACACACATGCTTGTGCAAATTAATTCATTAATTTAATTAAATAAAAATTCTTGTGCCGATCATGTTAAATCCTGTGTGACTTTAAAACATGCTATTGAAAGAAGCCAGTCAAAGAAATCTACAAAGCCAGCCAAAGATATTCTCCTTCCTTTTTCACCCAAAATATCCAGAATGGCTAAATCCACAGAGACAAAAAGTTAGATTGGTGATTTACCTAGGCTGAAGGGCAAAGTATGGAGGGGCTACTGAAGTTACCTGGTTTCTTTGGGTGTGATGAAAATATCCTGGATTAAGATCATGGTGACAGCCATGGATCCCTATGAAAACACTAATGGCAATTGCATTTCATATGTCTTATTTATAGCTCATGAATTCTGTTTTGATTCTTGATACATTTCCTTATGGAATACCAGCAGAGTGTTACAGATGAGAACAAATGTCTGTGATGAGGTTTTATGAGAACCTGGAAAAAACTCATCAACTAAATGCAGACAGACAAGAAATTTGAATGAGACCAAAGACATTTGATTCCAAAGAAAACAGATATGGAAGCCCATTGATGAGTGCACCAGGTCCTCATTGCTTGGAAGTTTCTCTAACAGCTCAAAGCTGTTCAACTTCTCCAGAGAACTTTTCTCCCCTAGCTGCAGCTACTAGACTAGTTGCTTACCATGAGTACCTGACTAACTTTGAATGAAACAGGCCAAGCCTCCTATGGGAAGGAAGAACAGTGACTCAGGATGGTTTGTTGGTGAGGCCTCTGTGGCCCAGGACAATTTCCAACCAATAATTTGCATTTTTATAAGATCTTCTTTGGCCTAGAAATGCTGGTCTGGGAATCATACTTTGAGACCCACTGGGGGAGATTTTACCTGACAAATCATCCATCCTCGAAGCCTTTCCCTTTACTAATAATAGGTCCTTTTTTCTTATTTCTCTATAGTTTTCCCTGTAGAAGACACCATCAATCAATCAAACTGTTTCTAGAGCCCATGAATTAAAACTGCATTCTAATCAATGACCCAAACAGCAGCATCAACAGAAAAAAAAAAAACAGAAGATATTTCTAAGACCTTTAGCAGGGCTGCTGAGACTTAACCTTTCTCTTGCACCATCAAAAGTAACACTGTATATTTGAATCATATGTGTATTGATAAATGGGTGAACAAGTGAACTCAAATACAGTCTCAGCTTTGTAGTTGGCTGCATTATGACATTTTGAGTTGTAATTGACACTGAAAAACAAAGAAAAGACTAGCTTGTATCTGCACTTAGGTAGCAAGGAATTTTGTCCTAATAATTTTTATGTTTCTTACACAATCCCAGAACCATTGTCAACTTCCTCCACTGGTAAGAAGAGCTGAAGATTTTCTTATTTAGAATTGTTGTAATAACTAGCAGGGTTATAATATTTTGTAATTTCATTTTATTATTTTATCATACGGATATGAAGACCATTAGGTTACATGATGATCTATTTCATACATTTTATTATATATATATATATATATATATATATATATATATATATATATATATATATATATATATATATAATTTATTTATTTAAAAGAGGTGAGGGAGAGAGAGAAAAAGAGAAAGAGAGAGAGGTACCACTTTATCTAGTTTTATATGGGTGCTGAGGAATCAAACCTGGGCCATCAGGCTTTACAAGCAAGTGCCTTTAACCACTGAGCCATCTCTTCAACCCTACATTTTCATATTTTTTGTTTCCTTCCCTCTCCTCTTGTAACCTTTTCCTATCTATCTCTTTTCTACTGTCACATTGTCCTTCTGTTCTTCATACCTCTTCCCCTCTCATGGTCTCCAATATTGTGAAAAACGGTAGGCTATAAGCTATATAGGATGATGTTTTCTTTCTTTCTTTAAATTTCTTTATTATCCATAATTAGATACATTAATGAGCGAAAAATGCGTAGATGTGCCCCAATTTCCCTCTTCCCTGTCCCCAATCAGCTTGTATAACCCCTCCGTGGGCAGTCGATCAGTCCATGGGGTAGGGAGTTATGGATAGCCTAGGAGTCAACCTGGTTCCACTCTCCTCTTCTGCTCAGTTCTCTGAGTCATGGAGGGTGAGTATTAAGAGTGCTTTATTGTTGAGGTCTTAGGGGTCTCTGTAATTCAGCTTTTAGGTTGTGTTGAAAACGTTGGTGTCTGTCTAGCTTATCCTGGGTTGACTGATTGGCTGTGGTTGTGGGTCTCTTGCTTATCCCACCACTCTCTGCGGGGTTCCATATGGATCCTCCATGGTAGGACTGGGGTGGCTCATCTCTTGTCATGATGTCAGCTATTGGCCTGCCAATAGTTGGTAGGGTTGGAAGATCCATAGCTCTCTCGCTGCCTTCTGAAAAATACAAACAGAATCTTCAATGGATAGTGAGATCAGTATAGGTTAGCTGAGATGCACATTTCTGAATTGGTAGATTCTATTGTGAGTAGCCTCTTTGTAAATCACTTGTAAAGTGCATTTCTCTTTGGGGTCCCAAGATTTTGGTTCCCAATTCATTTCTTTTTTTTTCTTTTTTCTGTCACAGTATATTTTGTTGTTTACCCTTAATGAAAACAGGAAAAAGCCAAAGCATTTAACAGTTAATGGAAATAAAACTGGCTGTAATATCAGGGGTATAACAATAGTTATCTAAAAAGTTGTAGACATATTGAGAATATGCCTTAAATATATAGAAAGCTGTTCTAAATTGAGAGGGAATAATAGGGGAAGAAAAGTTAGTTAAAATGGGAGTGGAGGGACCTGAGGAGATGGTTCAGTGGGTACAGTACTCGTCATGTAATCATGAGAACCTGAGTTTAGATGTGCAGCACACAGATCAAAACCAAGCATGTCAGCAGTACTGACCTGGCAGGCAAAAACAGGAAAATCTCTAGGGCTCATCTGCAAGTTACTCTAGCTGAAGAAATGGCTCAGCGGTTAAGTCATTTGCTTGCAAAGCCTGATAGCCTGGGTTTGATTCCCCAGTACCCACATACTGTGGTGTATGCATCTGGAGTTTGTTTGCAGTAGCAAGAGGCCTTGGTGTATGCCATTCTCTCTCTCTCTCTCTCTCTCTCTCTCTCTCTCTCTCTCTCTCTCTCTCCATATATATATATATATATATATATATATATATATATATATATATATATATATATATATATTGACTTGCAAATAAATAAATGGAAATATTTAAAAAGTATATGGTGAACAATTCAAAAAGACACCAGATAACTCTGGCCTCCACAAATATATGTACACACTAGCAGACACATACAAACTTGTGTATATATACATATGCACACCATTCACATATGCACACCCTCCCTCCCCAAAAAATGGAGATGGAAGGCCAGGATATTTACAGAGAAAACAGACCCACATCAAAGGACAGCTACCCCCTCTCCATCTTAGGGGTTCTCCCAGCTGCCTGGCCTGAAGAAGGAAGCAGGCATAGGGAAGACACAGCAGCATTAACTGGATCAGGAAATCTGGTGTGATGGTTTGAACTGGGTGTCCCCACATAACCTTAGGTGTCCTCACTACTTTTTTCCCAGCTGGTGGCAATTTGGGAGGTGGAGACTTGCTGGAGGAGGTGTGTTGCTGGGAGTGGAACATGAAGTTGATTAGTCCCTAGATTGCCAGTGTTAGTCAGCTCACTCTCCTGCTTCTGTTTTCTACCTCTTTGGCAGAGGTGATGTCCAGCCTGGACCCATGCCAAGCTGCCCCTGCCTTCAGGGAGCTTCCCTTCAAGACTATAAACCAAAATAAACCACCTCTCTCCACTCAGCTGCTTTTGGTTATGTGCTTTTTCCCAGCAATGAGAAAGCAAATACAATATCTAGTTTTGAACAATTTCCAGCTCTCCTTGATTATTGTGCTGGACAAAACATGTGAGCCCCATAAGATAACAAATGATTTAATTTTGATTTACAGGAGGCTGATATTAAAGCACAAACTAGCATATTTTACACACTGTAAGGTGAGGTGCTGAGGGCATTTGATGTACCTTTAATCTACATTAGACATGTCAGTTACCCCTGTTCTCTAGGATGTCCACAGAATAGTGTCCTGCAGCCTTCAATAATAATGTAAGGGCTGGGGAGATGGCTCAGCAGTTAAAAGTGCTTTCTTACAAAGCCCCATGACCCAAGTTTGATTCCCTAGTACCCATGTAAAGATAGATGACCAAAGTTGGTGCATCCATTTGGAATTTATTTGCAGCAGCAACAGGCCCTTGTATACCCATATATTCTCTCTCTCTCCCTCTCTCTTCCTATATGTCAATAAAATATGTTTTAAACAATGAAGTAAGTCTTGGAGAAAAGGCTCAGTGTGAAAGCACTTTCTGAACATGCATAAGAACTTGACTTCAATCCCCAGCACACATATAAGAAGCTGAGCATAGCCATACATGAGGGGTTAGAGACAGGATGATCATTAGAGCTTACTGGTCAGTTATTCTAACCAAAAAGTGGGAAGGTCTGTGTTCAGGGAGAAACTCTGTCTCAAAGAAAGGTAATAGAGAAGGACACCACACACACATACACACACACACACACACACACACACACACATCAAAAGGTAAAAAACAAAAAAGTGAAATAACAAAGTCCTTTCTCTGTCATCCAATCAGTGCTAGAGAGTTTTCCCACTCTCATTTGCATCTCATTAAATTCTATCATCTCTCTGCTTTCCAAGCCAAGTACTTATAGAACTTCCCCACCCCACCTTTCACACCACCTTGCCAATCTGATTTGTAGAAAGTTTCATCACCCATGATGTAGGAAAACGGCTGTGTTCTGTGCCTGTTCTTGGATAAGGGGCATGAAAGTAGAGGAGAGATCAATGAAATGTGCAAGTCATGATCACTCTCCTTGTAAGCATAAATTCTACTCTGAGACATTGTTGCAAAAACCTGTAAGATGAAATATCTGAACCATTGTTCATAATCTTGAAATTTCTTCTTTCTAAAACTTTACAAATAATTTTGGGGTTTATTTTCCCCCTCAGGGTATTTTCTCCCATTTCTTATTTCTGGTTAATTTGGAAATCCATTCCATAGACTTCTATTTACTCAAATTATTATATTTTCAATCTGTTATTGAAATGTAGACTCACTGACATTTAATTTGAAATAAACAATGTTGTTTTCACTGGGAGCCTCCTAATAGGTGCTTGTCAACTTAAAGAAGACTACTCTGTTGTTATGACCAATGACAAATAAATAGATGAAAAACGATCACTTTCATTATTTCTCTACTATAATTTTTGTCTGATTTATTGTGCTATAATTTTTCAAAGAAACACGAATAAGAAAGAGAAGGACAAAACAGACTTTTGGTTTTTCTATGCATTATAAAATGTTAACATTTACAATAGCTAGAATCTATTCCTGTTTTTTTAAATTTATTTTTTGAGGTGTATGTGTGTTCATACATGTATATGTGAAGGTATGTGCCCATGTTCGAACGTGCCTATGGAGAACAAAAGTAGGCATCCAATATGTTCTTCTGTTTATCTCCATCTTATTTTAATTTTTTTTGTTTATTTACTTGAGAAAATAAGAGAGAAAACGAGAAAGAATGGGCAAGCCAGGGCCTCCAGCCACTACAAATGAACTCCAGATGCATGCAACACCTTGTGCATCTGGCTTACATGGGTACTGGGGAATCAAACTCATGTCCTTCTGCTTTACAGACAAGTGCCTTAACTGCTGAACCATCTCTCCAGCCCTCATCTTATTTTTCTGAGGCAGGGTCTTTCACTGAATCTAGAACTCACTGATTCAGCTAGACTAACTAGGCAGTGAGCCCCATGACTCCTCTGGTCTCTGTTTCCCCAGGACTGAGAACATAGGTGCTGATACTATACTCCAACACAGTTACAGTTTCATAAAGTTTTCATAGTTACAGAAGAAAAGAAAGTCTTGAATCAAGGCCTGTTTCAGATACACTGGGGGAAACATCAAGTAGACGGGGTTACAGTAATGTGAGGACATCTTTGTTATTGGTTTCAGTCCTGTGTCAGATTTTTATTTTTAAAAGCAGCATTTGTATAGATATCACTTGACTGTTTCCCTTAAATTTTGGTTTATTGTACTGCTAGCTGTATCCTTACACCATAATTTTGAAATATTTGTCTGTACCCACCAATTAATTTTTTTTTCTCCACTCAGACAACTTGTTCTCACTACACAAATGCTGGGTATTATCTAGGTTGGTTTCAACACAACCATCAACAATACCCATTTAAATTTCCAGTTTAACCCCACACATTTTTGTGTGAGTGTCAGACTTAACTAAAAGGATATCATTGGAGTTACAGTTCTATTATTTCCAGTATTCAATAGTGAATGTACAATTATAATTGTTAAAAATCTGGAGAGCTTTGAAGAGCTCTGTTATGAAAGCAAACCACCCTGGAGACTAAATCTTTCTCTAATCTATTTTTAAGTTGCTGTCTAAATATAAGCAAAGAAAGAAAAAAGAGACTTTCATGTTTGTGTTGCTGCCTGGGATCAAACACCCTAAATGCTCTAAATGCAAAGGAACTATCACAGATATTGGTAGCTTCCTCACAAGTGAGTTTTGTCAAAGTCCATCCCATGCAATCTGGAAAATGATCATTAATTTTTTTTTTATTTCAATTGTCTGGTCTGCAGGCTCAGGGTTTGCTTGAAGCAGCCATTCTTATACAAGAGTTCTTTTTGCTGTATCTTGATAATAGCTCCACATTTTCAAAAGAGAGTTTGTAAAGAGAAAAAAAAATCCCCCTGAATGTAGAAAAAAATGAAATTATTGACAATATACAACTGTCATAATCAGAAAAGACCTCAATGTTGGAATTGTTCACAGAGTTTTAAAAATGCCTTTATAAAGTTAAGCAAAATGGTCATGCCTTAGGCGCTCGACCAGACGAATCCTGATTCAACACATATTTTTCCCATGGTGAACTTTCAAGAGAGCATGGAGATCCTGAGTCTCACACTTAAATTCCATCCAGCATCTTTTGAAAAAGGGATAAACTCCAGCCAGTGTTGGCATATGCTCTATAGCCTTGCCAATGCTGTCCTTCAGAATTCCCTGGTCAGATCGGAGAATAACATGCCAAACATCATCAGATCATCTGTGATCAGCACAAACCAAAGAGTGAATGCTCCAGGATATTTCAAGGTCACAGAATAGCCAGGCTTCATCCTCACTTCTTCCTAGAAGCATAACTGAATCAAGACAGTCCTGTTTTCTGTACATACACTTGTCAAAGCTATTTCACAGCCACCAATCTCAAAGGGAAAACGAAGCAAGCTTAAACCAGGGCTTTGCTTTGTCATTCGTGAAGGTCAAAATCTTTCGGTCACATCCTTCTAATTAAGCATCCATGCAAGTCATGGCTGTCTAGAGGAAGGGAAACAATAGGGATTTTTTTTAGACTGGCTTCCAGTACAACAATGGCTCCTGCATCCTGAACAGGATGACAGCCTAGCGGACAACTTAACCAGCCTCCATCCCTGAGACTGGATGCCTCAGCCAACCCAACCTGACACTGAAGGCCTGGAGGATTTCTGATCAGTGACTGATTTTCCAGTCTATGTGGGAAGTCTGAAAGGGTGGGTTCTGGTATCCTCAAAGGATAGAGCCAAAGGGTCGATGCTATCATCTTCAAGGAGCAAGGGCAGGCTAGCAGAAGCACTGTTATATCTGGAACCAATGTGTGATGGTTAAGTTTATTTGTCAGCTTGACCTATGTAATAATCCACAGTAATCTTGGGCGGGTCTCTGAGTTTGCCTGCAGAAAAGACTGACAAAATCCTTTTGGGATTTTGGTGAGGGGAGAGGTCCCTTCTCCAGAGTGAGCCCTTCCCACCACTGGGTGGGCCTTCCAGAAGGGGACTAAATATAAGGAAGCTTGAGAGGAAGGGAAGCTTCTTCTTCCTTCCTCCCCTCAGCTGCTGGTGCTGGTTCTTGACTTGCACTTGCATCCTGCCTTCTTGGACATCATTTCATGGGCTGAGACTATATCAAGGCTATATCAAAAGGAGAGAGCTAGCTGAGCACTGGCATTTATCACTCTGCACTTCCTCACTGTGGGCTGTATGTGACCAATGGCTGTGCCTTTCTGTCCATGATGAACTGTAATCATTGACTATAAGCAGAAATAATCCCTTCCTCTCTTAAACTGGTTATTTTGTCAGGTCTTTTATTTCAGCAGCTAAAAAGGTAACCATTAAACCATCTTACAGTTAAGAAAGTAAGAGTACTGCATAAATGGGAATGATAGAGAGGAAATAAGACATATATGAAAATATCCTAGATTTAAAGTTTCATCATTTGGCATCTGTATATCTGAAATTGATCATAATAGACTGTCATACATTGTATTTTCCTTAGATAACCTTGTAAGCATAAAAGGTCTTCTTAGACATGCTTCTTTTGTGAGGAGATAGGCTTGGAAGTTAACATTTATTTAAGCTTTCCAGAAATATGTTGGAGTATAAATCCATTTCCTAAAAGAATATAAGTGTAAATCTGAAAATATTCCTGAATTCTGAAACAACTGCAGCATGGCATCTTTTTTTCTTTTAAATAATAAAGAACCAGATCCTCCAAGGTAATTACTTACCTGATGTTTACTGTTGTTCAGTGTCTTTTATGAGCTAAGGGACTAATTGAATGTTTCTCCATTTAAATGACATAAGTATTGTCAGTGATCCTAGAGAATTACAAAGAACATAGTAATCTCTAAGGTGCATTATGCACACAGAACTTCCTGGGAATCCAATAAACCTATTTCAGTAGACATGGGGAATTTGAGATGTATAAAAGCTTGAGTGGACTGAGTGGACGAGGCTGACCAAGTCAACATAGGTGACCATTTCTGACTGTGTGGATGCATATAACTTTTAAAGAAACACTTATTCTCCAACCTTGGAACAAGTAAATGGAAATCAAGAAGATAAAAGTTGTCTGTGGAGAGTTTGTAAAGCAGGTTCTATGATGTGTTAAAATTTCCTCGGCCCTAATTATAAAGAACTGTGGGACCTTGAAGAAGTATAGACATACTTATAAAATGACGCATCAGAATGGAAAGAGATTAGTCCAACCTCAATCCTATAACAAGAGCTCTGAGAAGCACAGCCAGTGATTTCTTTATTGTGGGAGAATTAGATCCAAAATCTGACTTCTAGTCATCTTTTCTGAATAGTTATCAGACACATGTATGTATTAAATAAAAAAATAAGCAGGATCATACCATGAGGATTCCATATAAACAAAGTAAATAACAAGTCCAAAATATTTTGTTGTTGGTTTATTTTTACAATGAACTTAAAGATGCTCCATGTTAGTTATAGCTTAAGGAAAGCATTATCTTAACTTGAGCTTTGGTAGTAAACATAGAGAAATTATCAATATGAAACATTCACAGAATAAAGAACTTCAAAATCTATTGAGTCAAATTAAAAATTATAACTTGGATAGATTCTGGGCCAAATACCTTCTTCAACTTTCTTTCAGGGATTTGTTAAATGCATTATGAAAATAAGCACATAAGTAAATACAATTCTTTCTAACCTAATTATAATGCCCTAGCATGTTTTAAAATGACCACTTGGGTAGAGAATAACTAATTATGACTTTCAGAGAGGTCAGCTCTCTTAGAGAAATTCTTTGAAAGGCAAATTGCTCAACTATTTATTGAAAAGGGACTTTATTACAAAACTGCTTGGTTCTAAGTATTAGGAAAAATGTATTTCTTCTTAAAGAAAATTTATGTAGTCAGAATTAACTACATATTACTTGTTTTTTGCTCTCTCTTACCTTTAGAAAATATTTTTCAGATTGTTTCACTTCCATGTAGACTAGCATCTTAGGGGACTTTCCTATAACTCTATAGTGATATAAAATTATATTTCATGATTAAATAAAAGTTGGGAACATTTTCACAAAACATAATTTTAGAGGTTCATGAGCTACTCAAAGGTTATAGAAATTATAACCAGTCCTTCATATAAAAGATTAATTTTATTAAGCCCAAACTATATTCTCTACTTCCATTATTCTTTATGAATGTTACCTTCTCACCCTGGATGATAGCATCCTAAATCTCCAACAATCCACAGAATAGCCAGGACTTTAAAATAAAAATAAAGAGGGGGCTGGTGACACAGCTTAGTCATTAAGGTACTTGTAACCCTGCCAATGAGGGTTCAGATCCTCAACACCCACATATAAAGCTTGGCCTACCCGTCTATAATCCCTACATGACTAAGGCAATGACAGCAGCCTCAGAAGAATCCAGAAGCTCTTGGGTCAGCTAATCTGTCCTTCCTAGTGGCAAAACAACAAGAGAGACCCTTTCTCAAACATGATAGAAAGAGATGACCAGCACCCTGGGGTTGTCCTCTGATCTCCACAGGTATGCTGTGGAACACACATGCCTACAGAGAGAGAGAGAGAGAGAGAGAGAGAGAGAGAGAGAGAGAGAGAGAGAAAGAGAGAGAGAGAGAGAGAAAGAGAGAGAATAATAACCATAATAAAATAAAATATAAATCAAATTCTATCATGTCATATAAAACATTATTCTTATCAGATCCTCAAGAATCTGCTCTGAGGTATTATAGTTTGAGCTATGCACCAGCATGATCTGGGAGGATTAAAACACAGGCTTGCTGAATCCTACTGCTTTAACCATCTCAGACCCAGTAGGAGAGTCTAAGAATTAACATTTTTGTTAAGCCCCCTGGTGTAATGCTAAGAATCTTTCCTCAGGAGACTTAACTTGGGAACCCATTTTCTCTTAATTTTTTTCTTGAACTTCTCTCATTGGTCCACTGAACTCTGTCCCCTATAGCACGATCCAGTCCCACCGACCTTCTTTCTGCCACATGCTTCTCCCAAAATTTCCTGCCCTGCATATTGTCACCTGGCTCCTAGATGTCTTTCAGATGCCAGGACAATCAAAACTTCAGACATACCTTTCCTGGGCTCCCTTGACAAATGAGGTTTCCTGTATATGAGCCCTTAACAATCTTTATCATATTACTATATTGTATCCATGTTACAGCTTTTGGTTGGGTATAGAGGTTATTTGTTTAATCACAACTTCTCTGGAAGCTGAGGTGGTAGTAGTATGAGCTTGAAGACAGCCATGGCTACAGATTCTATTTCCGACCAGCCTAGGCAACTTACTATGATTCTATCTCAAGACAAAAATGTGAAAAAAAGGGATGTGGGGTGGTGGTGGCTGGGAGTGTAGCTCAGTGGTAGAGTATTTGCCTAGCAAGCTCTGCTCCAACCTCAGCTTCAGAACCTAGCAGCACACAGAAACATACACAAATATAGCGTTTATGACTAAGTGGCATTACTTATTGGAAAACTCAGCAACGTAATCTCTGTGTGAGCAGAAACTTTCCCTATCTTACCATGCTGTATCTTTCAAGCCCTCGTTTGACACAAATCCTTTTGGATGATTATCTCTGGTTATATTTAGGGTCACCAAGGAAAAAAGTTGCAGCATACCTGGGAGGATTTTCTAGATTATTTGAGGTGGAAAGACCCACTCTACCTGTAGATGGCATAGATCCATGGGCTGGTTACAGGACTGAATAAAATGAGCACTCTAGCTGAGCACTAGCATTCAGTGCTGGGGATGGGATGCTGACTTCCTGCTCCTGCCACGATTTTCTGTCATGATGGGTTTTCTTCAAACATTTAAATTGAAAATAAACTCTTTTTCCTCATTTAAGCTGCTTCTGGTTGGGCGTGTTGTCTCAGCAATGAGAAAGTAATTCACATACTCTTATTTTCAGAAAGTATCTATTAGCAGATTATGGGATAATAATTATTTGGGAAACTACCTATCCTTGATAGGAAACAGGTGTTCTGAGTTCACCTCTTTAGGCACCCAATGAAATCCCATGTCAACATTCGTATCGGACATCCATAGAAGAATGTGGGGGTCTCTGAGGTCATCCTTAATTTGAATAATTAAGTTTGAGTTTGCTCAGAACAATCAGACATTAACGATGGCTCTTCTACTCACAGTTTTTATTTGATATACCAAAATGATACGAGCTAAATATAAAAAGGCACCCGAGGAAGAGGAGAGAAAATTCTAAACATGGAGCTTCCAGTTGGCCTTTCCTTGTGAAGTCATGGGCACCATCAATCAGTTCCTCTTGGGAGTGACGTGTGTCAGTAAGCCTGGGGAACCAGAGATGCTCAACTGAGACAGGGTGCATGGCAGTTTATTTGGGTTTGATTGCAAAGAGAGAGTTGACTTTCCTTTGCTCTCCAACTCCTCCAGAAATAAAAGTTACTGCCTGGCTTGAAGACCACAGCACAGATCAACAACTACTCAGTGTGCCAAGGCCCCTGTTAAGGTTTGAGTGTGAATAACATCCCCTCCACACTTATATACAGGCTTGTGTTTTAAATGTTTAGTTCCAAGATGATAATTCTGTGTGGCAAAGTGAAAAACCGAGAGAAGTTAGGAGCTAGCTAGAAGTAGGTGATTTGGGTCAAATCTTTGAAGTTTATAGCCCAGCTCTGAAGTTGGGTTCACCCACTGCTTCCTGGTCAATAAATATGTGAAAGGCTTTATTATCAGATATTCTCACTGAAACAGACTAAGCTGTTTCATCTTGTCTTCCCTGATATGATGGACTGAACCTTCTGAAAATGTAAGCCAAAATAAGTCTTTCCTCCTTATGATGTTTTTAAGATATCTTGGTTGTAGTGACAAAAAAGCATCTAAGATAGCCTAAGACAGAATATCATAATATTTTGAAAATTGAGAGATAATTCAATGAAAGCTGAGAAACATTTCTTTAAGTTAATTCTATACTACACAGTAGCTCCATAAATTGAATAATTCGATTTAAAGTTTGTTTATTTGAGAGAGAGAACAAGGCAGAGATATAGGGTGAGTATAGGTGAGCCAGAGCGTCCTGTCATTGCAAACAAACTCCAGACACATGCATCACTTTGTGTATCTGCCTTTACTTAGGTACTGAGAAATTGAACTCAGGCTTTCAGGCTTTTCAAGCAAGTGCCTTTTAACTGCTGAGCCATTTCTCCAGCACCGGAATAATGCATTCTTTTCAAACCATAGAAATTCATTTGAGAAAATTATTTAATAACCAATATATTGACTCATTCATTTATTCATTTCTTTCCCGAAATGCTAACTTTGTGCTAAATTGACGTCCTTCCCCTCAAAGAGCTTCAAATCTTCTAATGAAGACAAACATGAAAACAATCACTCTAAAAATAATAACCAAGAAATATAAGGTTTGGGGAATTATAAAGCATCTGACCATCTTTGATTAGGATAAATGTGGAAAGCTGTAGGTCAAGGAATCACGAAACTGTGTCTTCCAAATTACATGGGGATTTAGGATTTTAGTTTTATTATTTATGAAGTTAGATAAAGGGAACTATCAGATTGATTGTTATGGTAATGTTTTCCAATTCATTCATGAATCGCACACTGACCCTAAGATCAATTATGTGGATTGTATATTCTTTCATGGTACTTATTTATTTTGGGTATTTCCTCTGCACAGTCTTCAAGCTTGAGCTCATGGCTAGAAAATAAAAGGCCACAAGGAAAAAAATCAGCTCTCCATGGCTAGTCATTGATCAATAAGACACAGGTGAGGCCTAGGTAGGTCATTAACCTACCTATGAGATGACCACACACAAGTCAGACAGTCCAGTGTGGATCATCTATGTGGTTCAGCAAGAAGAATCAGCCACTCAGACTACAGGTTGACAGGATCATAATAGTGTCAAGACACCACTTGTGTGAGTGAGTGTGTGTGTGTGTGTGTCTGTGTGCACGCATGTGTGCATACATGTGTGTGTTAGTGTATGTGTGATTCTTCACACAACCAAACCTATCTAGATGATAACTCCTTGCTAATCTCAGACTACACAGGATACAGAACTTGGATATTTCATACTTTTAGGGCTGAATATACTTTAGTTTGAGGTGGTGAAGAGGATGAGGTAAGTAAGATGGTTCAAAATATTCTCTATGCTATGCTGTTTATTTTTTATACGTATTAAAACATTTACTGCAAATCTGTAAAAAGTATTCTGTCAGACTTTAGGGTAGGAGAAACTAACATCAATTATAAACTGATAATCAAACTTTGTGGTCTGGGTTTTGGGGGTTGGGGAGATGGCTTAGTGATTAAGACAATTGATTACTAAACATGGCAGGTGGAGTTCAGTTCCACAGAACCCATGTTAAGCCAGATGCAAATGTGGTTCATGTATCTAGAGTTCTTTGTAGTGGCAAGGCACACACACACACACACACACACAAACACACACAAACACTCACACACTTGCACAGGGGAGTGTGTGGGGGAAAGTGGTATAAATAAGTAAATAAACATTTTTTAAATTGTAATCAATTTTGTCCAAATTTCATTCCCTTGGTCATAAAACTGTGCCTAAAATGTGCCTGTTTATGAATACAACTAGGAGGAAATGCCTTAAAATCTAAGAATCTAATATTTTTATCAATGTAGAGAATATTTTTTATTTATAAAGATATTATAAATAAAATAATTATTTTACTGCTAATAGATGCATGTGCTTCTCAGGTCTATCTGGTACTTTATGTGTAGGGAAATGATTTAAAGTTATTCATAAAAATGTACTGATCAGAACGCAATTATAAAAATTACTTTCCAACCCATAGCTTAGTTTGCAAAGCTAACTAATTAAATTATTCAAAAATTCACACATTGCCTCCAATTTTCTTCTACTAAAAGGTTTTCTCACCCTTCCAGAATCTATCTGTAAAGAAAAGTGCAACATAACTTACTTGTGAAGAAAAAAAAATGTTTTGGTGTTATTTGTGTTGAGAAAGAAGAAAATATTAAACGACTTGCAGAAAATAGTTTCCAGAGAAATCTCAGATTCCCAAGAGGTACCTAGGATAAAGTCCGGAGTAAGCATCTGAAATTTTCAAGGATTATTTGCAACAGCCTGAAAAGAGAAACCCAGAAAGACACCCCAACTTGCGTCAGTATCCTTCAAGGGTGAGAGAAGTGATGAACTAGTGCCTTTTACTCAGCTGTCAAGTTAGATTTTAAAATGACACTTGATACCCACAGCCTGAGTGAGGGTGGAAATAAAGAGATCTTCTCTGTTCTCAAGGGGGGCTATAACTCCTTTTCTGTCTTGCCAGATTACATCAAAGCACTGAATAGAAATGCTGATAAATCTATTTGTATGACACTAGATTTTTATTAATGTAAATTAATAAAAATTAACATATTAAGCTAAATGTGTAGACCAGTCTACCAGAGCCATTAAAGCCCTTCATGGAGATGATCTCTTCACTTTTCTTGGAAAGAACATCTTGAGTGTTGAACATATAATTGTCACTGGTAATACGATGCAGATCTTTCTATCCTCACAACATTACCTAAAGATGTTCAAGGTTACATGCTTGTCGATGAAAAGGATCTGTATCAGTTACTTTTTCATTGCTGGCACAAACGACATGACCAGAAGCAGCTTGAGAATGGAAAGGGCTTATTTTAAGCTTCTATTTTTGAAGGAAGGTTTCATCATCATAGAGAAAACATGGCCAGAGCAGACACCTGGAATCATATTTTTACATCAGCAGGGAGGAAGTAAAAAGAACATGAATGTAGCAAGCAAGGCTAGGCTGTTACACTTCAAAGCCTGCTGTCAGTGACACGAGGTTTGACCTCCTAAAGGTTCCACAGCCTTCCTGAGCAGTGACACTGTTGCAGTCAGCTTTCTGGTTGCTGCGTAGAAAGAACCCAAACAAAAGCGGCTTGTGGAGGAATGGGTTTATTTGGCTTATGGACTCAAGGGGAGACTCCATCCTGGCAGGGGAAACGATGGCATGAGCAAAGGGCTGGACATCACCTCTGCCACAGCACTGCAAACAGTGGCAGGAAGGTGTGCCAAACACTCTCAAGGGGAAGCTGTCTTATAATCCCCAAAACCCTGCCCCCAACAACACAGCTCCATCGAGGTTGTAAAATCCAAACTGCCATCAGCTGAGGATCAATTACCCAGAACACATTCATTTGTTTGTGGGGGGACACCTGGATCAAACCATGACAGACACTAACTGGGAAATGATTCTATATAGTTATACCACCAGGAATTTAGAAAATTCAGAAAGCAGTTAGATTTCATATCTATCACAGCATCTAAAGGGCTTTTGTTCACTGTTTTTTGTAGTATCTAAATTTTTCACCTATTAGAGAATTTCACTGAAGGTTCATTGAAAGTCACTTTTTGTTTCCAATATAATAGAGGGTTTTCCCCTTTTATTTCTTTTTATTATTGTTAATAAAATCTGTTCATGAATGTATTTATTTGGAAACGGAGAGATAGACAAGAGACAGAGAGAATGGGCTTGCCAGGGTCTCCGGCCACTGCAAACGGATGCATGTAAGCATCTGGCACCTTATCATAAGTGGGGAATGGAACTTGGGTCTTCAGGCTCTTCAGACAAGTGGCTTAACCACTAAGCCATCTCTCCAGTCCCCAAAGTCCCTTTTAAAGGAAAATAAATAAATTCCAATATGAAGAAATAAAGACTTTCTTCAAAAGAAACTCATAGCAACAGAGGGTTCCTATGACATTAAGTACAATATTGAGCCCAAGATGTGTCTTTCTGAAGTGAACATCCAGCTCGTAGTCTGATTTTTTAAATTTTATTTATTCATTTTCAAGCAGAGATACAGAGGGAGAGAGAGAGAGAGAGAGAGAGAGAGAGAGAGAGAGAGAGAGAACACCAGGGCCACCACCTTGTGGGTCTGGCTTATGTGGGTACTGGGGAATTAAACCAGGGGCGTTAGGCACTGGAGGCAAGTGCCTTAACCCCTGAGACATCTCTCCAGCCCTACAGTCTGATTTTTGAGGTGACCAGTTGTTGGATTTGGTATTATAAACCCAGAGCTTCTGAAGTCCACTCACCAGTTTTCCATCTGTGGGTGCTTGAAATGTCATGTGGATTTTATATAATATAATATAAATTTCATATAATTATAATATTAAATTATAATAATTGAAGACAAAATAGCTATATAATTATTATAATATTATATATGATATTATATATATATTACTCCAGAAGATACGAATATTCAATTAAAGAGGAAATCCCAATGGTCAGTTAACACTGACAGAGTATACAATCTCACCAGTGGAAAGGGAAATGAAAAACAAGCAAAAATGACACATCACTGTAATTCAGTCATCATATAGAAATTAAGAGTGATAAGATGCACTATTGAGAGTGATTAGGAAAATAGGTTTTGTTATACACCTTTGAAAAAAATACAAAAAGCCGGGAAACTTCATGGAAATATTTGTTACAATTAAGAACTTGCAGAGCTAGCCACTACCGACATGGGGATTATCTGAGAGCAGGAAGCTGAAGCAGTGTGAATTCTCTTCCTTCGCAATCCTTGCTTGGTTATGGGAAGTGTGGTCGGGACTCTCGGGAGTTTGAGGGACTAGAAACTGGCTTTAGATATCTATCTATGTAAAATATTGATTTTTTGACTGTCCATATGAAGAGAAATATTATTGAAGGAATTTTATGGCTATACTCTGCAGACAATGTGTAGAATATAAAGAAAGGTGGTTATAACAATTAAAAATAGTGCCAGAGTTCATTCATCCCAATGTATACATGTGCTAAATTCCTAATCAGTGAAAAGACACAAGTCTCTAATTTAAGAGAAGTCAATAGAATTAATGGGATGTAGAGAAATCAGAAAAGCAAAGATACTTTCATGGCAGAGAGAAATTATTGTGGAATTATTTTTAAAAATTTTTTAAAATAAAATTATTTATTTATTTATGAGACACACACACACACACACAGAGAGAGAGAGAGAGAGAGAGAGAGAGAGAGAGAGAGACAGAGAGAGACAGAGAGAGAGAGAGAGAATGGGCTAGGGACTCCTGCCCTTGTAAAGGAACCCCAGATGCATGCACCACTTTGTGAATGTGGCTCTACTTGGATATTGGGGAATTGAACCTGGGACAGCAGGCTTTGTAAGCAAGCACCTTGAACCACTGGACCATCATCCTAGACACTGTGGAAATGTTTTCATCGGCATATAAGTAGCGATGGATTTCAGTTGGAAGACACTTAAACCATAACATATTTCTTTCAGTTTTATCTCTGTGGGGTTTTTATTGACTACTGAGGGTTTAGAGGGAGGTCGATGGTTTTGTCTGCAATGTGGGAAGGAAAGAGTCATTCCTGAAATATCACCCAAATCAGGAGTCAGTGGGAGAGTTCTGAGAACGAGGCAAATATCTTGAACTCACAACATACATAAGTAAAGCAAACTGAATAATCAGAGCTGCATCTAATTCAATAAGGTACAAGTTTCATTGGATCTCTGTGACCAGTCAAGTGTCTGAGAAGGGAAAGTGTGTCTAAGCCTGCATGGGAAAATGACATGGACCTCAGTTTTATTGACTCTTGAATATGCAAAGTCCTTCAAGTAATGGTAATAGCAATTATAACACTATACAGAGTGCTGTGGTCAACCATCTCATTGTGTAACAAAGAAGAGGCCAACCAAAAGAGGCTTGTGGAGGAAAGGGTTTACTTTGGCTTAGGGACTCAAGGGGAAGCTCCATGATGACAGGGAAATGATGGCATGAGCAGAGGCTAGACATAATCTCCTGCCAACATCAGGTGGACAACAGCAACAGATGAGTGTGCCAAACACCGGCAAGAAGAAGCTGGCTATGACCCCCATAAACCACCCCCAACAACGCCAAAAAGGTTCCAAAATTGCCATCAGCTGTGTATCAAGCACTTAGAACATATTTGTTTGTGAGGGACACCTGGCTCAAACCATCACACAGAGAAATAAGGTGACTTTAGTCAAGTTAAAATGCTTCCTTTTTTAAAAAAAACTAAAATGCCAAGTAATGCTTATGCCTTTTTTTTTCTTTTTCTTTTTTTAATATATATTTATTGTCTATAATGAGTTACATTATTTAGTGGGCAAACAATGAGTTGTTATCTCCAATTCCCAATGCCCCACCTCCCTATCCCCAATCAGCTGGATATCCTCCTCCATGGGTCATCTGGATCAGTCCTTGTGGCAGGGGACCATGGATAGCCCAGTACTCAGCCCGGCTGTCTTGGCCCAAGTGTGTTGTTACTGAGGGGTGCCATGCCTCTGAACAGTCTCCCCCACCATGGCTCTCACAATCTTTCCGCCCCCTCTTCCACTCAATTCCCTGAGTCATGGTGGGTGACTATTAAGGCTGCTTTAATGTTGTGAGCTTAGGGGGCTATGTGTCAAAATTGTTGGTTTCTGTCACCCTGGCTTATCCTGTGTTGATTGAATGGCTATGGCTGTGGGTCCCTTGTTCATCCCATCATTCTCTGTGGGGCTCCATATGGATCCTCCACAGTATGACTCTGGTGGCTCATCTCTTGCGAGAATCTCAGCTATCGGCCTACAGTCGGTTGGTAGGGTTAGATGGGCCACAACTCTCGCTGCATCCTGAAAAATACAAACACAATCTCCATCGGAGAGTGAGATCAGTATAGGTTAACAAATACACACAATTCTGGATTACCTAGATTCTATTTTTAGTAGCCTCCCCATCAGTTGGTCCCATACCACATCTTTTCTTGGGAGCCCAAGAGTACGGGATGCGGTGCATATCGCACTGATTCCCGAGTTCCAGACATATGCTCATAAGGATTTTATGTTTTTGAACCTAATTTGGTTTAGCCTCATACTTAAGCCATTCCTCTCCCCCCTTCCCTTACACCTCATTCATAAACTCACTTCTTTCTACTAGTCTGCATAGAGTTTACGGTTATCCTGGTTAAGGACCACATATGAGGGAGAATATGCGACGTTCAATTCTCTGTTCTTTTGAGTGTACGCTTAGTAAGATCTGCTCGAAGTCAGACCATTTTTTCCTAAATTTCGATATGTCAATATTCCTTTCAGCTGAGTAAAATTCCATCGGTAAATGTACCACAGTTTAACTGTCCATTCCTCCATGGATGGGCATTTGGGTTGATTCCAATTCTTGGCTATTATAAATTGAGCTGCTATAAATATAGTTGTACAAATGTTTCTGTGTTGAGATCTTCTGAAGGTTTGGCTTTGTATTCAAGCAATTGTAGAGATGGTTAATTTCATGGAATACTTTCATTTCTCCATCTCTTATAATGGATAACTTTGCTGGGTACAGTAGTCTAGGTTGGAATCGGTACTTCTTTAGGCCTAGCATTGCTTTGTTCCAGGCTCTCCTGGCTTTTAAAGTTCTTTTAAACTTCTCCTGGAGAAGTCTGAGGTGATTCTGATGGGTTTTCCTTTATAGGTGAGTTTCCTTTCTCTCGTTGCTCGAAGGACTCTCTTTATCCTCAATACTTGGCGTTGTAACTAAGATATGTCTTGGGGTGTTCCTCTTTTGGTCCAATTTGTTTGGGGTCCTCCGTATCTCTTTCAGATGTACAGGATTATCTCTTGCCAAGTATGGAAAGTTTTCTTCAATAATTCTGTTGAAAATATTTTCTATCCCCCTAGCTTGGTTTTCTTCTCCTTTTGAGATCCCCATGATCCTGAGATTAGGTTTTTTTTATGGTATCCCACATTTCCCTTGAGTCTTGTTTACTTGCTCTTTTGAATTTTGTCAAGTTTCTTATTTCTCGCAAATTCTCCTCTGTTTTGTCTTCCATGTCTGAGGTTCTGTATTCCCAGTGGTTAATCCTGTTAGTAAGAGATTCTAGGGACGTTCTTATTATTTCAATATGGTTTTTGTTTTCTGCTACTTCTTTTTGGGTTGCTTCCATCATCCTGTTGAGATGTGTTTTTATTTCAAGGTTTGATTTAATTACTTCTTCCTGACAGTCATTCTGATATTTGAAGATGTCTACAGTTAATTTGGAAAGCTGGTTTTTGATACCTTCAGTTTGCAGGTTTGTCTTTAGTTCTGATATGTCTCTTCTGAAGTCCATTAGGTTCACCTCAATTATATTAAGCCTGGTGGCAAAGCTAATGAGATGACTTTGAACTTTTTCAATATGTTGGTCCATCTTTTCTTGCATGACTGACATTAAGATCTCCTCAAGATCTGTGCCAATATGAACAGGGTTTAGTGTCTTGTCTTCCTGGGCCTGCCTCTGCTCACTCTCTTTGGTGGCATCGTTGTTGCCATTTGTCATGGTTTCCTCAACTGGTGATACATTCTTGCATTGAGGTCTGCCCATTTCAATTCCAGTTGAGGTGATTGGTGGGATGCCTTTGATCTGATTTCATTTTGCTAGTGTGTTTTAGGAGTACACTAGACTCCACAGGTAGGGTTGGGCACTCACTTGTTTAATCTGTGAGTGTGTGTGCCCTCAGATCACTGGTTGGACTTTGATGGTGATACTGGGGGTACCCTGTTAGAGGAGGGCTGTGGGGCCTAAGTAGGCAGAGGGTAGGGTGCCAGGTCCTATGTAGCCTTCTAGGGGGTGTGGGGACCCTCTGGGGTAAGGTACTATGGGGTAGGGGGTCAGCTGCCTGTCACTGCCGCCCAGGGACTATTTATCACATGGGGAAACCGTGGGAACCAGGTTGCGGGCAAACCACAGGAGCTGGCAGGCATGTGGGGAAACCGCAGGACCCAGAGCTTGAGGATACCTCAGGGACCAGCGCTTGGGGATTACGCAGAATCGGTGGGCAGGGGTACCATGGGGAGCCAGGATTGGGGAAACTACGGGAATAGACAGGGAGGGAAAACCACAGGGGTAAGGGTTCAAGGAAGCCTCAGGGTTCGGTGGGCAGAAAGTACCACAGAGGAGGGAAGAAAAAGAAATGGGAAGAGAAAAAAGAGAAAAAAGAGGAAAAAGAAAAAATGAAAAAAATTAAAAGAGTGAGTAAACAAGAAAATAGACCAGCAAAAACCTGAAGTGAGGGGCTGGGCAG